>JAKCPI010022147.1:0-11825 GCA_023213315.1 Euborellia annulipes | reverse complement strand
TATAAATTTTACATTGGCCCTCGGGGCTTGGTGTAGAGGTTAGCGTGCTAACCTCATATACCAAACGTCGCGGGTTCGGACCCCAGGCAGTCCAATGATTTTATTTAAGCCATTTGGATACCAGATGGCTTAAATAAGAATGCCTGGACCCCATTCATAAATATAATATATTCATAATAAATTCATAAATAACGGTTATCGTCAAAGTCTTATATGGCCTAAGATGCCGAAAAGACTGTGTGAATGAGAAAAAAGTGTGAATGTTAAAAAAAAAAAATTACATTTTGAATTCTATGGTGGAATCTAAATATATGTCGGCACAAAGAATCTGGTGTGACAAGCACAGAACACTCGGTATTCGAAAGTTGTGTGCTGTATGACTATCACACCAGATTTTTCCATTTGAAGAAAGCATTGGGTAACTCTCATTAAGAAAAATTAAAGCCAATTAATTATAATTTAATCTCTCAAAAATAAATCATAATTAAATTTTTTTCTTTGATCCTCATCGGAGAATATATATTAATAGATATTAAGATAATTAGGGAGATTTATTTATTTCTTAATGATCACTTATGTTTATTTATATTAGTTCACGAAGCTCCCCTGACTAGCAGCACCACCCACCTACGACGCTAGATTTAATTAAATTGTTGGGGTAAAATATCTTTTTTTCTGATCACATTCTGGTTATAATCATATTATCATATTCTGATAAAAGGAGAAAAAATTAAATTAAATGAATTTATTATCCCTTATCAGCCCTTTTAATAAAAATGTTTAAGAAAAAATTAAAAATAAAACATACAATGATTCACGCAAATATAGTAATAAAGAAATATCATCATTAAACTGATAAGAGATCTCATATTGAAAAAAAATGGCATGTAAATTATGTTCGAGTGAATAATAACAAATTATATGTTCTTCCGGCGATTTAGAATTCTTATTACTAACGATAAATGAGGGAATATATTTTATTTATACAGTATTAATAAAAAAAAGTAAAAATTGGTTAGGATATTTAAAGGAATAAGAGAAAATCACCTCCTCTTTCTCGCCCATTAAATTGATAGAATTATTTATTTTCTACATGATAATCATCATTAAATTCGTGAATCAACTTTTATCAAATTTTACATTCTCTTAAAAGCAATATTTTTTTATTGACTATATCTTTGAATTGCCAATAAATATTCAGATAATTGGTTTCTAAAATTTAATTATATGATTAAATTATATTAAGATAAGATTTGATATTCGTGGTGCTAGGTAGATAGAAATGGCGCTTGCAGCTTAGCGACCTTTTGTCATCTAAAAAGGAAATCATTTTTATATTAATTTACTATTCCAATAATAATGAAATTTTTTTATCATATCATTATTATTAGCCCACCAGGAGAGCCATCATCAGAACTGAAACAAAATATACATATAGACCTATATATTATTGAAAATTTATTGATTTTACTTTCTCTTACCTCCATATATGTTAATATATAGAGAAAGTAGATATAAGGTTGAGTGGCTGTAGATATAGTTGATACAGGACCAAGGGAGTTGGCAGCCAATAAGTGAGCCTCTATATTAAATAAAAACTCTCAAGTGTTGAGACGTTTCGGCTTTATTCTGCTAATGCCATCATCAGTCAATTAGAGCTGGAAAGTGTGATCAACAACTTAAAAATTAATTAAATGTATGACTTTCCAGCTCTAATTGACTGATGATGGCATTAGCAGAATAAAGCCGAAACGTCTCAACACTTGAGAGTTTTTATTTAATATAGAGGCTCACTTATTGGCTGCCAACTCCTTGGTCCTGTATCAAATATAGAGAAAGTATTGGTTTCATGTAAAAAATTCGATGATATTTTGATGGATAGATAGATCTATACACTTTTTGAGGTCTTCTGAGTCCAAAAATGTCGCCTGTGGGTGTGTTTTTGGCCATGGATTTAATTGACTATATTTTTTTCTCTTGCAGGCTCTGCAAGTTTAAGCTGGATCTGACTCGTTTATCTTGGCTGCCTTTAGTCTGTGCTTAATCAAGGATCGAATTTAGTTTTGGCAGAGAAGCCGTCCAAGTGATGACACCAGGGCTGAGGCGGGGAGCTACAGATTTTGTGAGTACAAATTTATTTTTTGAAATGATTTATTAATCTTTAATTAACAAATATTCAATAGTAAAAATAATTTTTAAAAGAAATAACTAATATAAATAAATGGCGTCTAAAATTTTATGGTTAGAAAAAGTGCATATTTGTCATCTTTATATTTTTTACATTCAATTATTAAATAATTAGAATGATTATCCCAAAGGGGACGTTTCGGTGATTAATGTTTAACCTTTATCAAAGCATAACATTTTTTTTATTTTTTGCTATTTATGCTTGCGCAGTTGTTATCATGGCTAAATTGAAGAAGACATTTTTACTTTCTTTTACCTCTATATATATGTTAATATATATAGAGTGAAAGTATTGGTTTCATGTCAAAAATTCGATGTCGAGATTTTGATGGATATATACGTTTTGAGGTCCCCTGAGTCCAAAAAAGTGGTTTTCGCAACATGGTCTGTCTGTCTGTGTTCAATTCTAAGCATGAAGGAATTGAGCTTTGAGGCTGAAATTTTATATATAAGTTAAACATCCCCCGGGAGCATGAAAATAAGCTTTTAATCAAAATCGGCCAAAGAGTACTAGTACTTTACTGATGTACTTTTTCAGTTTTTTTTTTCGATTTTCTCAAAATTCGCTCCAACGATTTTTTCTTTAATTCATAAATCAATTATTTTTTATATGATCTTTAAAATGTATATTCTCATTTTGCCATTGAAATTTTCTGAAGACCACTTTACTCTTGTACTTCATAGGAAAGATAGGAGAAATGGTTGACATGGTAACAAAATATAACTATTTACCCATACTTTACATCTTGAATATATCGGCAGAAACTAAATATACGTCGACACGAAAAATCTGGTGTGAAAAGCACAGAAAACAACTTTCGATTACCGAAGGTAAGAGAAAGTTGTGTGCGGTGCGACAGTCACACCAGATTTTTTTAATAATTATACCAAAAAACGACATACTACCTGTCACATTTCGTTCAAGAAAGAAAACACAAGTTGCTTTTATTTAATTAAATTATTTTTTACTTACATCTGATTGCAACCTTTCTCTATGTTATTTAAATTTTTTATTTCAATCAAAATTTTCTTTGACTTTAAATCATCTTTACATGAGATTCATCATCTTCTCTTGTGCCCCCAAAGTAAAATTTTGCCTTCAAAATTCTTTTTTTTTATATACCCTATAAACATTTCTTCATCACACTCAGGGGCTCACATCTTGTGAGTACGTGGATGGCGACCACGAGTTACTCGAGCTAAGGCTGACATTTATTCTTTTTGTTTTATACTCATTTTCTCGGTTCATCTCTCCTTAAAATTTATTGCAAAAAATCTTGATCAAGATTTGTTTCTTTTTTTCTTCGTTTGTTTATTCATATTTTAGTAGAAAAAAATTAATTCCAATATGTTGATTACAATTTCTTTAAAAAAATAAATAAATTTTTATACCTCCACTTCGATTGTAGCCTTATTATCCGTGATAGGCAAATCTAAAAAAGACATCTTTCATGTACTGCTTTGGTAATTTTCTTGGAACTTTTCTACGATAGACTCCTCTAAAAACAGCCATCTATGATAACTCTCTCATGTAAATAATATTTAGTTGAATGAACTAAACTTTTTTTTTAAACTAGCGTGCGAGATAATAAACTTAAGAGGAAAAGAAAATATACAAATACATTCTCAAAAAGGGGTGGAATTTTATTTAAACAGATTTTTTTTTAAGTCACGTTAACTTGAAATAAAAATCACAAACACTTTCTGGAATCAATTATTTAATTTTTCTTGCATGATTATCTAAATTTCATAAAACTAAAAAAAGCATTCACGGAGCTCACCTTCCCATTTACTGGATATATTTTCATTTTCTTTTATCTTGGTCGTATCTTTCGAATGCATGTAAAATGCAACGAAGTTTCATAACTTTTCATTTCATGTTTTTTAAGAATAAATCAACTCCTTCTACTCAAATTTGATCCAAGACTGGAGAGAAACGTCATAATAATTACGAAGGATTGCGAAGATTTTAAGATTAGTAGTGAAGTAGCACGGTATTACCGCCGTGTTTCGCAATATTTGGTCCGATGGAAGCCGAAAAAATCGTTGAGAGGGGAATTTTGGATCCCCATACCTCCCCCACCCGATTGTCTATGCTGCCTGCCTGGATTATAAATATAATGAATTTGTCAAGTTTTGTTGTATTTACCCGATTAGTGATTCCAAAGATATAAGGAATGGCCTCAGATTCCGAAAAAAATCATAAAACAAATAAAAACATAACTCTCCTCAAATGAACATTAAAATTTTTTTCTTACAAAAAAAATAAGGTGTTTAAATTTTTCACGATCATAATTTATTCATCCAGTTAAATATGAAATTCCCTGGACATTCGGGAATCTAACACAATGAGATAACTGACAAACATGCACAAATTGCAACTTGCCAAGGGGATAAATTATTAATAAAACATTGTCGTTTAATGACGTTAAAAACCTCATGAGGAAAAGTGCATATGAGGAATGGCAAAGATTTTGGGACGACACCAGCCAGAGGATCACATCTTTATGATGTAATGTTCCAAATACATACCAACCATAGTTCTCTCAGGACTCTCTACATCGAAGAGTTGTGATCCAGATTATTACTTTCTCTTACCTCTATATATATGTTAATATATAGAGAGAGAAAGTATTGTATTCATGTCAAAAATTCGATGTCGAGATTTTGATGGATCTTTACGTTTTGAGGTCCCCTGTATCCAAAAAAGTGGTTTTCGCGACATGGTCTGTCTGTCTGTGTGTCTGTGTGTCTGTGTGTGTGTGTGTGTGTTCAATTTTAAGCATGAAGGAATTGAGCTAGGAGGTTGAAATTTTATATTTAAGTTAAACACCTCCCGGGAGCGTGAAAATAAGCTTTTAATCAAAATCGGCCAAAGAGTACTAGTACTTTACTGATGTACTTTTTCAGTTTTTTTCGATTTTCTCAAAATTCGCTCTAACGATTTTGATTAAAATTCAAAAATCAATTATTTTTTAGATGCTCTTTCAAATGTATATTCTCGTTTTGCCCTCAAAATTGTTTGAAGACCACTTTACTCTTGTACTTCATAGAGAAGATAGGAGAAATGGTTGCCATGGTTACAAAATATAAATATTTTCCCATGTTTATAATTTTGACATCTGAATTCAAATATTCCCTACTGCCGGGAACTAAATACAGTCGACACAAAAAATCTGGTGTGACAAGCACAGTACACAACTTTCGATTACCGAAGGTAAGAGAAAGTTGTGTGCTGTGCGACAGTCACACCAGATTTTTAGATTGAGAATTGGTCCCAGCTTATTTACATTGGATTGGTCAGAGAGATAGTCCATTTTGCGAATGCGATTTTGTTTCTTATGATGATATTAATCACGTCTATTTGTCTTGCATTAAAAATACAACCAAAATTGATAGATTTTATAAAGAAATTTGATCTCTGATTCCTTTTCTTACAAAACTCTCACTCATTTTAGAAAAAATGGACAATAGAGTTGTATTTAATTCGATCGTGAGACATATTATTTCGTTAGTAAATTGAATTAATAGTTTTAATTGTTTATATTAATTTGAAGAACTTATATATAACATTGGTACTGGCCAAATGCTCTTTGAATGGGAGTGGGCTAAGAAGAAAAAAAAATATGACATTAGAAAAAGAAATTAAGAATAAAAATCAATTTCATTAGAACGATAAGGGAAAAGTCAATGAATCACATTTCTACAATGACGGCATTAAATCGCTTCTAATAGGTTTTGATTCAAACTGTATCAAACTTTAAACTTTCTTAATTAGCCTCTTAGATTAGATCACATTAGGGCTGTCTGACGAAGAATTAAAGTCTGGGGAGGACATTGTATTCTAAGGTACTCTCTATTTTCTGTGTGGGTATCTGGAGGAGATTAGAGGGTCGCCAGGATATTTGTTTATCTCAATGTGCATTCACAACCCCTTCGCCTGAAATAGGGTGTTCCTAATACATCTAACACATTTTAATTCAATTATCTATTTATCAGCTAAAAATTTCGTTTCTCTGTATTAAATTTTTCCCTTTTTTACTTTTTCTCCAGTTTTATGATAATACTCGCATATTATCAAAATAATTGGAATGTAAAATTCAACTTTACATAAGATGCCTTTTGAGAGATAAATAAACGAAAGCAATTAGCTTCTTGATTTGGAAATGGAAATAAAAAAAAAAGTAATAGACTTGAATATTTGTTGTTAGTAAAGGATTACGGGGATTAGTTTGACAGGCTGATTTGAAATTGCTTGTTTATTTTTGTTCGTTTTATTTTTTTCATAATTTTTTCGTATTAAAATACAATATTTTAGTGTAATCTTTAAATGCAAATAGCAAATAAAAAAGAATCTGAGAAATTAAAATTTATATACCATGGTAAGTACTAAAACTTCGCTGAGGGACTCATATTTGGCGATTAGGCTGTTTGGCATTCACAAGTTATCCCAACCAAGACGGCCATTTGTTCTGAGTTTTTTTTTTCAACAACGTTACGATAATTTATTTTTGAATTTTAATCAAAATCGTTGGAGCGAATTTCGAGAAAATTGAAATAAACTGAAAAAGTGCATCAGTAAAGTACTAGTACTCTTTGACTAATTTTGCTCAAAAACATCGTGTCACGTCCCAGGAGTGTGGCTAACTTAAATATAAAACTTCAGCCATTCTGAAGCATTCTGCTTTGTACACAGAGCGGTCATCAGCTTAGAGAAGGCACCTCGCCACTATGTTTAACGCTCCTAAGGCATTTGATATTAATAGACTAAGCCCACCTACTATATCCTCGCGGCACTGAAGATGATGTGTATCTTACGCATCGAAATATCTGCCAAATAAAAGGACGTCAGGTGGAGCTATAAATTTGCTGGTTATTATTCTCCAACCCCTTTAAAACTTCAGCCTCCTAGCTCTTTTCGTTCTTGAGATATTTTGTTCAGACACACAGACAGACCATGTCGCGAAAACCACTTTTTTGGACTCAGGGGACCTCAAAACGTGTTTATCCATCAAAATCTCGACATCTCGAATTTTTTGATATGAATCCTATACTTTCTCTCTATATATATTAACATATATAGAGGTAAGAGAAAGTAAAAACAATGATAAAAGATGAAAATAAAAATGGAAATAGTAATTAGAGCCACCCTATAGATGTCTGGTACAAGAATATCAAGTAAGAAAGAGATAGGCAAGAGCACTAACTTTGGTTAAGCCTAAAGCGACGGTTATGTCAACTCTATTCGCGCCCCGCTAACTTGACAGTGATTTATATACGAGGCCAACCTGCAAGGGAGGGGTTGGCAACCCCCGCGGCTAAGACGCCCCGCGACCGCACCACAACCCCTGCCATCTTGCAATATATCTGTTATGAACGCCTAGCCACTATTACAAACACACAGTTTGCTTGCTCATGGACCACTAAAACTCTGACGATTCACTTCGCTGTGCATTTTAATAACTCCCAATGTCTTCCATATCATTTATCATTTCAAATAGAGTAAGCGCAATTTACAAATCCCGAGATCATTTATCTATCCATTCATTTGCCTTGTTTACGATTCTTATAAATTACACTTAATTAGCAATAACACATTGCAATTAGTCGAGACAACTCTGATGAGATGATAATTTTTTTGCCCTCGGGCATGGTGTAATTAATAGCGTCCTAACCTTCTATACCGAGGGTCACGGTTTCGGATCCCAGACAATGATTTTATTTAATCCATTTAGATACCAAATGCCGAAAAGACAAATTTTAGTAAAATCGAGTGAAAGATAATTTTTTTTTTTTTTTGGGGGGGTATGTTCCAACTGGCGAGGCCAATAGAACTTTCTGAGGCCTGGAATACCATTTTTTCACTTATTTACACCCTAGAGAAGCGTCATTTTAAATTTTATTAAAATCGAGTGGAAGATAAAATATACGAAAATACCCGATGACTCGAAGGGTTAATTCTTCGGTTAGTCTTCGGGGTATTTTCGGTATGCGGCGACGATTGCTTCGGGTAATTAAAATATTATATAAGAAAAGTATCTAAATATCGGACGTCGACGAGGCAACATCTCATCATACAATTCATGTGCCTATAACAATTCAAAGACCTCCAATTCCTTATTAAGATTCAATGATTCATTCAAAATGATAATTAATATCATGTATTCATAATAAAGTTCCCTATTAAAAGCTAAGAATAGAATTTTTTTTTAATGAACAATCAGTGAAATTTTCCGTGGAAATCGTTTGAAGTACACTTTACTGATGTGGAAGCATTCGTAGCTCAGCGCCATCTATGAATCGGGTGGTCAAGTTTGGAACTGCTAAGAGCAACTAAATAGATTCGACACAAAAAATCTGGTGTGACAAACACAGTACACAACTTTGCTTTGCCAAAGGGTGAGAAAAATTTACTGTAAAATTTGAATATAATTTTTTGAATTATAATTTAAACGATAAATAATCACCTAAAGATTTAATTATTTTAGAATAAATGCCCAGCTTCAGGAGCCCCCCTCCCCCCTTTATTAAATAGAATTGCCCGTTATTCTTGTTTAGGCAAAGAATCTGGGTTAACGCTATCAAGTTGTAATTAAAAGCGTCCCAAGCGCGTAGATCGATAAATCAGGGATGCCCCGGGCTGAAGCGTCGTCGTCGTCGTCGTCCTCGTAGTCGTAGTCGTTGCAAGTTGGCAACGGAACGGAGAGCAGCCTTGCCTTGGCAACGGGTGGCTTAATTAATTGGTCACGGAGGAGGCTGCTAATCTTTGCAACCTCTCTCTCTCTCTACTCTACTACCTCCACCTGCCACTAATCGGGCTTGTAGTAGCCTGTCTTTTTTAACTAACAATCAAACACTAAATACGGAAGCCAACACTGACCTGAACAAAAGACATAACACACACTAAAAACGCTTTCTAAAAATTTGTGAAAGAGATAAAAACCTCTTCTTAGTAAATAAAGTTAATGTACTTAAGATAAGCGATCTGATAGAAAAGAATTCTCTTATTTATTTTTTATAGATAATAATCTAAAAGGATAGATTGTTAAGACCAATACTATCAAATCTTTAGAAAAGCGTTCTATACTGTCAAGATTAATTTCAAAGAAAAAGTATTTTCTATTGTAAGAAAATTCGTTTATTTTTGAAGTAACCGATTATCAAGAATTTTTTATTTTCCTAAAATTTAGTTGAGGTGGTGTTTATGTCAAGGGCGGATACAAGGGGGTGGGGGTATTACCCCCCCCCCCCCCCCGAGATTCGAAAAAATACCTTTTTTTTGCAAAAATCTATTTTTAATGTAAAATTTTAAAAATTAATACTTAAAAATTTGAGGTGTATTTATATTCTGGCAAACAAGTACAGAATGCGCTTTTAAATTACCGAAATTAAAAAAAATAGTGTGTTGTGTGACGAGTCACACCAGATTACCCCCCCCCGAGAAACACCTCTGGATCCGCCCTTGGTTTATGTACAGTATCTTCAGGAGAGTCAATATGTGGATGAAAGGCCTTTACATCAAGCAATAAGGCGAAATCTCGGGTGGTGCCCCCGAGTAATCGTGGTTGAATGTCCCCGGTAGCCATCGGTAGGCCTATATACAAATAATTAAATACATATAGGCCTACTGCAGCGGTTCCCAACCCGTGGGCCGCGGCCCGTGGACTGATTGGAACTGGGCCGCGGACGTCTAAGAAAAGATAAAAATTATATATATTTATATAAAATTATTACCGAATTATGACCGAAACAAGATTTTCAACCGAAACCGAATTTCTGCCCCAATCTTAGTTTCGGCCGAAACCATAACCGAAATCGAAACTTGAATTTCCTATACAAAATTCATATCATTTAACCTTTTTTTTTTAAAGTGAAACTTTATTTTGATCGACACAAATTTTTCATTTCTCTATCAGCATGTCGCGTTACAAGCCGTGACGCGCTACAAGCTATGACGTCACAAGCCATGACGCCTCAGAGTTTTTTTACGGAAAAAAGTGGGCCTGCACATCAAAAAAGTTGGGAGCCACTGGCCTACTTTGTTATCGTATAATCTCAATTATCAAAATAATCAGCAGCCGAGCCTGAACTATATGAGACAAAAAGAGATCAACTTCCATAAAAGGGTTAGGTGGATTTGTTTAGCTGTAGAAAAGATCAGCTAAAATAATTAATTAATGAGATAAAAAAAGGTAACAATGTTGAGTAGATTAATCGAAAAAATTCCTAAAAAATAGCACCCCATCCCCTCCAACTAATAATCAACCAAGAAATTTTTTCATTGGTTATTTGATATTTTAATTCTTTATATGACAGTCTAATATTTTATACATTTTAATTTTAATAAGACTTAATATCAATCCGATTTAGTTATATTTTTTTTTTAATTAGTTCCCCACAAAATATATAGGTTTTTTTTTTTATTCACTAAGAAAAATTGGAATTCAAAAAAAAAAAAAAGAGCTGGTTGTTAATCGTTTTTAATCAGCTTAGCATGAGAACGAAGAGACGAGAATCGAGGAGACGAAGAGAAGACAGCATCCAGCATCCAGCATCCCTCGATCGGCCCTGTAGAGGTTTTCTAAGGCAAGCTGCAACCGCACTGAGATCCACGCACATTTATACCGTTAATGAATTGAATCAAAACGGTATAATTGAAGCGAATCAGTGGGTAGATCGCTAAGGGTTTATCTAAGTGGTTCTCTCCATTGGGCGAGAGGAATTTGTGTCTACAGGGTGAACCATCAACCCAACTCAACCCACTCTAAAGACAAATGAATAGAATCAAATTGATTGACGTTTATTTTATTTATTTTTTTAAATTTCAATAAAAAAATTCTGACATCCGGATAATGATTTGAATCCAAATAACAAACAATTTAGCTCAGGGGCGAATAGGAAATTTTCCGGGGGGGGGACTTACTTTAAAATCCCCACCCCCCTCCATACACAAAAATATTTTTAAAATACCGGATATACTTAGCTCCGGCCTTGCTTTCAAAGACAAATTTTCATTAAATTTTTTTTTTTTTTTTAATTCCACCCGTTTTTAACTTGAGTCCCGAAGGACGCCGGTCCTCTCAGAGACAAATTTTCGTTAAATTTTTTTTTTTTATTCCAAATTTTTCCCCGAGGGGTCCGGCCCTCACACAGATACAAGTTTTATTAAAAATTGCTTATAAATTTATTATATTATTAATACTTTTAAAGTGAAACTTTTATTTTTATTTCTTTTATTTATGCGACGCACTTTTTCAAACAAAAATATGGATATTGGCTATATACCCGTATGTATATAGATTTGAAAAATTTCGAGGGGGCCTTGGCCCCCGGCCTTCCCCTATATACGCCCCTGATGTGGGTGCATAAATACATAATTCTGCTAGTTAGGGCCGCCGGCGTGAACTTAGTTGCATTGTTTTTTCAAACAAGTCATTTATTTTTGTGTGAAGTTGGCAACACTAACTTTTCAACATGGCCACCGGTCAAGGACAGTTCATTGCCTCGAAATAAAAAGAATTGAAAAATACGATTTGTTTTTAGTGCGAACAAGAAATGGTAAAACAATTTATCGATAAGCAACGAACCATTTTGTCATCCATTTCCTTGCTGACATTATTCGTTTAACAGAACGTTTC
>JAKCPI010022146.1:0-87666 GCA_023213315.1 Euborellia annulipes | reverse complement strand
CAAATAAATAAAATTATATAATAATAAATAATAATATTAATAATTAAAAAATGCATTAATTTTTACTTTCTCTTACCTCTATATATATGTTAATATATATAGAGAGAAAATATTGGATTCATGTCAAAAATTCGATGTTGTGATTTTGATGGATATACATACACGTTTTGAGGTCCCCTGAATCCAAAAAAGTGGTTTTCGCAACATGGTCGGTCTGTGTCTGTCTATGTGCAAAATATCTCAAGAACGAAAAGAGCTAGGAGATTGAAATTTCATATTTAATTTAGGCACCCCTCTGGAACGTGAGGCGAAGCTTTTGAACAAAATCGACCAAAGAGTACTAGTACTTTACTGATGTAATTTTTCAATTCATTACTATTTTCTCAAAATTCGTTCTAAAGATTTTTATTAAATTTTTGGGTTGAAGAATAATATACAATAAAAAAAAAACAGGAGCCAGCAACTACAGGAAAAAAAAAAAAAAAAAAATTTAAATTCTATCTTTTGCTTCGCCGGTGTCCCACCCATCCCCAGGCACGCCCCCCCGGAGGGCGCCGAGGGGAAGCGAAACCCTCGAAAAGGGACATCCATTTTTAATATTTTTTCTTGGTTATTGTCTCGGGGATGCCCAGTTCCCGTTTCTCATTTTTATTAAAATTCAAAAAGCAATTATTTTTTTAGATGTCCTTTAAAACGTACTCGTATATTATCATTTTGCCCTTGAACTTGTTTAAAGCACACTTTACTCTTGTAGTACTTCATAGGAAAGATATGAGAAATGGTTGCCATGGTAACAAAATATGTTTATAAATTTTATACTTTTTTTTTTTAAACATTCACACTTTTTTCTCATTCACACTCACATTCACACAGTCTTTTCGGCAACTTAGGCCATTTAAGACTTTAAACAATATCCGTTATTGATTATTATACATATTGAGGTCCAGGCATTTTATTTATTTGGTATCCAAATGCCTTAAATAAAATTATCGGAGTGCCTGGGGTCCGACCCCGCGACGTTCGGTATAGAAGGTAGACATAAATTTTATATCTTGAATTCTACCCTCACACTTGGTATATGGGTTAGCGTGCTAACCTTCTATATCGAGGGTCGCGGTCTCGAATCCCAGGCAGTCTGATGATTTTATTTGGATACTAAATGGCTTGAATAAGAATGCCTGGAAATATATATAATTAATAAATAATAATATCGTTTAAGTCTTTTATGGCCTAGTTGCCGAGAAGATTGAGTGTATGTGTGTGTGAATGGGAAAAAAGAGAGTTAAAAAAAAAAATAATTCTAATATATCGACGAAAACTAAAATATATGTCGACACAAGAACAGAACACAACTTTCGATTACCGAAGGTAAGAGAAAGTTGTGTGCTCTGCGACCAGTCACACCAGATTGCTAATTAAAAAAAAAACATAATTTACATACGAATGAAATTAGTCGCTCTAAATTTGATTGTTGATGAATTGGCCGCTCAGAGGGCGATGATGACGCCATCCCGTCTGGCTAGTTTATCAACCAGTCTAAAGATTATTGTTGTGATTTGATCCACGCGAACGGGAGTGCAAAATTTATTGTGAATTTGTATTTATACAGTGCTTGTATAGTGTTAAATTGATTGATTAATATCACGGAATGTGTTACGTGTTTAATAAGTGTTTGAAAATGTCAATTAGAAAGGAAAATAGACAGCAATCCCAACGGTGAGTCGCCATAAAATGTTAGAAACCTACCAATCAATACAACTTTCTCTTAATTTCGGTATTCGAAAGTGATGTAATGTTGCTGTCACACCAGATTTTCCATTCTTAAGAATATTTCATCCCACTCATGTTCGGGACGAATTCTTATTACATTATTTAATTCCTTAAAAATTCAAAATCGATGACTATCTGAATTTTAAACGAAATTAAATTAATAAATACAACTCTTAATTGAATTTTAATTTATTTTAATTTAATATAAAATAAACTATAATCTTTGAAAACTTAAATTCTCTTCAATATTAAAATGTTAATAAAAACAATTTATAAGAAACGGATAAAATTTACAATGCAAATTTTAATGAATTTTGTTTTACAAGAAAATTCCAACAGAAAAGTTTAAATTAATTTAAATATTATTAGCCTATATCAAGTAATATCATTTTATTATTTTTTTATCTTGTTAATAATAATAGAACAAAATAAAGCAAAAAGGTTATAAAAATAAAAAATGTACTATATATAATAAATATATAGAAAGAGAAAGTATTGCGATCATGTCAAAAACTCGATGTCGAGATTTTGACGGATAAACATGTTTTGAGGTCCCTTGAGTCCAAAAAAGTGGGTCCCGCAAATTGGTCTGTCTCTGTGTATCAATTTTTAGCATGAAGGAATTGAGCTACCTGATTGAAATTTTATATTTAAGTTAGGTACTCAAAATAAGTTTCTGAACAAAATCGGCCAAAAAGTATGATGTATTTTTCAGTTTTTTTTTTTCCCCGATTTTCTCAAAATTTTCTCTAGTATAATTTTGATTAAAATTCAAAAATCAATTATTTTTTATATGCTCTTTAAAATGTATATTCCCATTTTGCCCTTGAAATCTTTTGAAGCACTCTTTACTCTTGTACTTCATAGGAAAGATTTCAAATTTTGCAAATTCACTTTTCGGCTCTTCATTCCATAGAGCCAATCTTAAATCCCTATAGAGGTTTGCATGTTAATTTCGATTCAAAAGGGGGGTGGGAGTCCCCTTTGGAACTTTTTACGCATTTAAAATTTTTTTTTCCAATTATGAAATTTTTGTAAAGTCTTATGATTTAGGTAAGAGTCCACAATCCAATTATTTCTATTGAATTAATCTAACTTAAAACTAACTTCTACAACTAATTTTGAATTTTAAATAGAAATAAAAGAGAGAGAAAAAGAAAACTCATTAGAAAAATATATATAATTAAATTTTAATTATATTCCATTCTTCAAGGTACTAGATTAGGTGTTCTTAATTATTAAGCTCTCCCTGCTAATGAGGTTGTTCAAACTTTTCAATGAATAAATCTGTATTATACTGGTAACTATCCGCATAGCTTGCTGTTAGTGTTTTTTTTTGCGGCATATAGATTAAGCAAAAAAAAAAAAAAAAAAAAAAATACCAGATCAACCCTGTGTAGTTCGTGAGAAAATTAAAATATAGCATATTTTATAATGTATTTATATAAACCTCTATGTGATAATTTTATGGCGTGTTTTGTTCTTTATCATACAAAATTAATCTTGATAAAAAGTAATTAAACACATTCTAAAGAAAAAAATTTAATTTCCCTTATTATTATTATTATTTTTTTTTTTTGTTATAATTTTTTCTCTCTTTATGATTCCTTTCTCAGATTAAACTAAGCAAGGTTTAATTAATTACCCTTTGAGAATTTGTTGATTAAATTTTATACACGATTAATAAATATAATTATTTGTTAAGGAATTAAATTTCAATTTAATTTAAATTTAAGATAAACAAAAATGAATGTTGCTTTTAATCTCATATTGTGTATTCCACCCTTCAAATTCACACCTCGGGAGTTTTTCTTCTGTTCAAAAACAAAAAGGACTCATAACATAATCCTGTTATCAAGTTCAGTCACGTTTTTATCGAGTCATGCGAAAATTCATTTATTAAACTTTAGCATTATTTTTTTTTTATAAACCCACTTTATTTGATCGGTTTATTTTTTTTTTTTTTTTTTTGTTGTTGTTTTTATATATATAGGAAAAAAATGGATTCAATAACGGATCACAAAATGCAAAATATTGTGATTCATTGCGTTAAAAGATATGATTCGCGGCATGCAGTAATTTTTGCTTTTTTTTCGCCTCCCCTTAGATGACCCACTTTCGCAACTGCATCCCTCTTAAATTTTAACTTTAATAGGGAATCAAGCGGGGCATTTATAGCCTCCTGCACACGATCTCTCTCTCTTATGGATATTGCCACTTTATATTTGTACCCACTCGAGACTCTAAACCCGTTTATGGGCATTTGGGCTCGGAATGGAATGATCTTTAGCTTAGGATATTCATTTCAATCATTTCATTATTCTTTTATATAATTCTCGAAACATATGGACTATATTTAGGCTAATAAAATCATTATGTTTTAAATCTGATTAATTATTAATTAATTTAAATAAATAATTTACTATTAATTAGTCTATATATCTATTTTTCGTGAATAACTTTTGTGTGTGTTGATAGAATTGAAATCTTTCTGATTTTTAACTAATGGGATATTTTAGAAAGGTAACATTGTTCTGTTGGCAACTGGTGAAGCTTTTAGTGTTAAGATTTTGGTTTTTACAATTTTTTTTTTTTTGTTAAAATTAATTTTCCATATTTTTGCAATTTCTATAAGCTGGTTAGTGCACACAAGTTGAGTAGTCTAATAGGCTCGAACGCTATGATATATACTGTTCAATTAATTTAACTATATCGATTGATCACTTATTAAAGTTGTCTATCTTTTTCAAAAGAAATTAAACAAATATGATTTTTAATGTTGATTAGTGATGTTTAGCTGTTCGGTCGAGATTTTGATGGGTTTACTCGTTTTGAGGTCCCCTGAGACCCGATGAGGTTGAAATTTTATATTTGCGTTAGGCATCCTTTCCCTTCTCCCCCTCCTCCCCAATGGGAGGAAACAAAATTGGCCAAAAAGTACTAGTACTTTGCTGATGTACTTTTTCAGTTTTTTTTTCCTCAAAATTCGCTCCAACGATTTTGATTAAAACTATTTCTTAGATGCTCTTTAAAAAGTATAGGCCTATCAGTAAAATTTTTTCGTGAAAATTGAAGTTAAAGCATGTGTAGCTCAGTGCCATCTATGAATTGCGTGGTCAAGTTTGGAACTAAGGTGCTAAGAGCAAATAAATATATCTCGACACAAAAAATCTGGTGTCTCAAGCACAGTACCCAACTTTCTCTTGCCGAAAGGCTGTGCCAGTCACACCAGATTTTTTATCACTTATCCGTGAAAGGAAAATTCGACTTTGACCCATTTTCTTTTGAAATGTATAATACTTTATGATTAATTTCCCAATTCAGAAAAGAGATATAAAATTATTCATTTCATTTAATTGAAAAACATAATTTCTTCACAAACCTTTTTGCTAGACAATTTCTCTTAAATTTAATATTTATTATTTGAGTGAGAGGGAGAGAGATATTATTTGAATATTATTTGAGTAATTTGTTACTTTAGTTTCTGTTTAAAATGTGGCCCCATTAGAGAAAATCCAATTAAATGATGCAAGTAGTTGCAATAAAGTCTAAAAAGGTCTGTTAAAGTGGAGAATAAGGTTAGAAAATAAATGGATGAAGCATTTAAAAGCAAAACATTTTAATTCAGTGGACAAAAGAAGCTAAGAATATAACATTATTATAATATATTAACTATAAAAATTTCATTTTTGCTTTCCCTTAACTTACATAACTCATGACCATCCCTGAATCCATTTTGACCAGTTTTTTCGTGATGTCTGTAATTATGTATGTTGATAAATATAGGCCTATGTACTTCGAATTATTTCTTCTTCTTTCTTCTTTCTCGATTTCTTTAAAATTTTTCTTAAGGTGATCCTGCTATATTTTATTACCACTGGCCAGGTGTTACGCCCACTGGACCCCCTTGCTCGCCTTTGGCGAGCAAATGCATGAAATTTATTCTTGCTGACTGTTTGGAAATTTTCAAATTTCTCTCTCTGACTTAAATTTTAAATTTCCCGCTCCCGCTCTACTTCCTGTAACTCTAGCCAATCAGCGTCCTGATCGGCACAGACGGAAGTTAGCCGCTAGCGCTTTATAATTAGTAATGAAAATAAAGCTGTAGTTTAAAAGTCGTATCATGTGTTGCACAAATCAGAAGTTTTCTAAAGATTTGAAAAGTAAAATGACCTTTCAAAATCAATTTTAAATTCTGGTTTTCTACTATAAATTAATATTGAGTGATATATATATTCATATATATTTATAGGAGTGAATACAAGTTCGATCCACTACATAAACACAGCCCTTCTCACAGGTGATTTATAAAGGAACACGGATCGAAGCCCGGGCCCTTTAGCGGATAATCTGTCCCCGTAAACGACGTCAGCTCTAGGGCCAGTAAATTATCTCGGATTAATTAACTCGTGGACCAACTTGGCCAAGACTTGCCTCCCTCCCACCACTCTCTCTCCACAGCAATAGATTAACGTCCTAAAACACTATCGATATTCTATTAGAGCTCAGCTATATGAGGTTTATATTGTGGGCTATTAGCAAGCCTACATAATGCCAAGGAATCTCAGCCTGCACAAACATACCTCGTTACGTGGTGCCAATTTAATGGACATGATTTCCTCTCCATAATCCTTTGAAATTTGCCCGCATCGAATTAAACGATAAAGAAACGAAAGAAGATTGACAGGCGACTTAACATTAAAAAAAAAAAACATTGTTTTTTTTCTATCAAATAAAAATATATCTAACCATTGAGCTGGAAGCCTCTGTCTTTCGGAATAGAGCTAGAAGTCTCACATTACGCACCAAAGGAGTGGCTCACTTAGGCTTGTTTCACACGGGCGGATTCGAGGGAACTAGTTGATCTCACTAGTTAATTCAACTAGTCTCCTGGAAATAGACTGACATCTGAAGACTCGTGTTCACACGAGGCAACTTGTCTAATCAACTTTTCTCCTCGAAAGAGTCAGTCAGTACTCAGAGCAATTTTAGAACCCGATGAAACAGGACTACTTCTTGTACTTGCTCTCTTGCAAGAAAAAGAAGAAAAGAAAAAACGCAAACAAAGGAAATTGTGGGTTCATCCTTTGATTCAAAATCTGAAAACGGGTGCTTTATCTCGTATAAGATCGACAAATCGCTGTATATCAAAATATTTTTCAACCATGTTCGATGGGATCCGCTAGGCAACTAGTTGACTAATGTGAAAGACAATTGATGATTGGGAAAGCCTGGCGCAGACAGATGAATGAGAAATAAAAATGCTGAAAGTACCTCCAGCATTTTTATTTCTCATTCATAATGTGAAAGACCAAATCGCGCGTAGTGCATTTTTAGTTGAATTGATCGATTTTCCAACTATTCGATACCACTTTTATAGTACGATTTATCTTTCTCGTCAAAATAGGCATCAGTTTCAGCGATTACTTCATCATTGGACTTAAATTTCTTCCCAGTAAGCATTCTCTTGAGATTTGAAAATAGGATCAAGCCATTATTTGGTTTCCACTGAATTTTTTTTTTCATCAAAAAGCAATGCTTTATTAAAACTCGAAATTCACTTTTTTCCATTTTTTTTTCCAATAACAAAAGTTGCTTCACATAAAATTATAACTCACGAATCAATAGTTAGATTGCTGTCAAATTTATACACGTTTGAAGTCAGTTGGTACTAAATAAAAATCATATGGAAAAAATTCTAGTAACGCCATCTATTCGGACTTATTGAATGAACTGGTTGGTATTTTTTATCCATTTACCAAGAAAATTAAGCCCCAAATTGTTCTATAAGAAAACGATTTGCTATGGTTCGGGGGAAGTCGAGATCGTCAAGTAAATTGAAGGCTGTATCAAAGAGGACAGAAACAAAAAGTTTGACTTCTTTTAATTATTGTTAAACTTTTAATTAATTAGTAAAAAGATATAGGATTTTTTTTTATTCATATTTTAAGAAAAAAATTCTATTGAAATCCCTACAGTTCGTATTTCCATTTTCAGTATCATCTCTCTTCTATTGAATTTCTTCTTCCTTTCATTAAACAATGCAATCAAAAATTCTTCTCAAGCGAAAAACTTTATGAAACTTCAACTTTCTGTACAATCATTATCAAATTCTTTGTATAAATACAAATTCTGTTAAAAATATATATCACTTGAATTTAAATAGATAAGTAATTAATACTTTTTCGATAAATTATTTGAAAAAGAAGAATTAAAAGTTATAATGAGCCCTAGAAGAAATCTCTCCGTCTTTTCATTAGTTAGTTAGAAACACGAAGCTTGAACTATTTAGGTGTCATTCAATCGTTAGCAATGTGTAAAAGGTTCATTTCACTAAATTATTCTTCATATTTTCAAAGTTTCTCTAAAAGGGTGAGCTTAACCACGAAGAAGTTAAGAATGTCAAAACTTTTTTTTAATATTGGAAATTCTTGCCGTTTATTGAATAATTTTTTTAATTAGAAAGTTTTCAAAATATTTATTTAAAATATTTAAAGAAGGCAAAATTTTTTAGAAAATTTATGATGGACAGAGAATTATTTTCTTATTGCATAATTTCTAACTCACCTCAATTGAATTCAAAATAGTGAACACACCCTGAGACTCGACTAGCAGATTACTGTGACTATTGTATTATGGAGTCAAATATTGCATCCCGAAAAAGACTGAAAAAAATTTAATTGAAATTAAAAAAAAAAATATATATATATATATGAAGTGACAGAATCACATTTTTTCGTTTTTGGAAATTAACATTTTTTTAATTCGCAATGGTTGACATCAATATTTTTAATAATAAAACTTAAAGAAGGGGAACAGTGTAAAATAACTCTACTTAAGAAAGGAATATTTGTGTTCATAGGATCTCCTGAAAATAAAAAAAATTCTTTATATTTTATAATAAAAATTCTTTAACATCTTCATCAAGATTCTTCAAGATAAATATTCCTTTCTTAATTAAAATTAATAATTTTAAATTATTTCACTTCGACGGCCTACTAAAAAAATAAAAAAAAAAAAGGTCGAACGAAAAACCGCGCCCTAGTTGAGCTTCACCCCCCCCCCCCTCCCTCCACCGCCCTCAAAGGCTAGTTACGCCGCTAATTGATAGTATTTTTTTTTTAACTTTGCCCATCAATCGTAGGTTGGGCAGGTAAAGTTAATGTAATCGTAAAAAAAATCGAAATTTTTCTGAAGCTGCCTAAATGCGTTTTAAGGTCCCCTGAATCCATTTAAGTACTTTTTTTTTTTAATTTACAATTCGGTAAATTTTAGATGAAAATCTGATTTGGAATTTTAAAAAAATCTGGTGTGTTTAATGCACAGCACACAAATTTCGATTTTTTTTTTCCCTTTAAACACTCACACTTTTTTCTCATTCACACTCACATTCACACACACATACACACAGTCTTTTCGGCAACTTAGGCCATTTAAGACTTTTAAGATATCCGTTATAGAGATTAATATACATATTAGGGGTCCAGACATTCTGATTTAAGCCATTTGGTATCCAAATGGCTTAAATAAAATCATCCGACTGCCTGGGGTCCGAACCCGCGACTTTTGGTTTACGAGGTTAGCACGCTAAACAAATTTCGATTAACTTCAGTACTTAAATATAAAATTTCAACCTCCTAGCTCTTTTCGGTCTTGAGATATTTTGTTCACACATACAGACAGACACGCAGATCAATTTGAGGGACCCACTTTTTTGGACTCAGGGGACCTCAAAACATGTATTTCCATCAAAATCTCGATATGGAATTTTTGACATGATCGCAATACTTTCGCCTGGTGAGAATCATAGTGGCGAAAGTCCGAAATTGCCCTCGGGGCTTGGTGTAGAGGTTAGCGTGCTAACCTCGTATACCAAACGTCGCGGGTTCGGACCCCAGGCAGTCCGATGATTTTATTTAAGCCATTTGGATACCATATGGCTTAAATAAGAATGCCTGGACCCCTAATATGTATATTAATCTCTATAACGGATATCGTAAAGTCTTAAATGGCCTAAGTTGCCGAAAAGACTGTGTGAATGTGTGAGTGAATGAGAAAAAAGTGAGTGTTTTTTTTATAAAAAAAAAGTCCGAAATTCAACAATTCGAGAAAAGCGGTTTGAAAGTTTTATATAGCCAGACAACAATTGAATAGGTCAGAATCAATAGCAAAGAATGGAAAAATATTTTCGCCCATTTGTTTTAAGAACGTTTGATAGGGTTAATTCAAAAATTCAATTTTTGTACTCTCGCCACTATGATTCTCTGCAGGCGATATAGTTAAGAGAAATAAAAATAAAAAGGAAAATTTTTTTATCTCCCCTGTACTTCGCCCTTGTTTGAACTAAAAAATAACCATCTTTAATTTTTTACTTTCTCTTATTTTTTAATCTTTATTATTTCTTTATTATTATTTTTAATTAAACTTATTATCTCTGACTTGCTTATAATGACGTAAAATGTAAAAGGAATGAGCTGAAGATAACTCGCTAGTCCTGTCGGCCATTAAGACAAAGCGTTCTCTTTACATTTTACAGACGACTTTTGCACTCTGGCACAAACGGCGTTAGTTAGATTTATCGTCTGAGACGATTCGACGCGATGTGAATTATCGGCCAGCCAATAGACCAAGTGAATGAGAGCATTTTGAGTTTGAGGAGAAAGAGAGAGAGGGGAGGGATTGGCGGTTTTGGAGGATTTCGGGCAAAACAGTCAGCAACTCTTTGCCAACGATGCAATCCCTTGGCCAGAGAACCAGCCAAAAGAAAAAAAAAAACTTGAGGAGAAAATCCGTTCCAACAAGCCACCCCCAACCCTTGACATTTTTTAGCTCCTTTCCAAGCTAATCTTCTCATATAAATTCTCATTAGTAATTTTATTTCACTCATTAATTTTCACTTGTTATTCACGACTCTTAATATGGTTTATTTATTTTTATATTTTAATACACCCTTCGTCAATCAACTTTATTTTAATTAAACTAGAGATGCATTCATTCGTAAATAAATTAAAAAAATTATAGCTAAATAGTCCACTCTTTATTTTCCAAATATAGTAGAGTTTATTATTCTTGATTATTATTATTATTCATTCATTTATAAAAAAATTTTATTTGCTTTTAATTAGCTAGATGCATTTATGAATATCGTAGCATATATTATGGAAAATATCAATTTAATACCTGAATATTTATTTCATTTATTAAGCAATACTTAAAATATATGAAATAAATAAAAAATTTTAAAGTGAAACTTTTATTACATGGCCGAAAATTTTTTTATTTAAAGTAATTCTGGACAATTTTTACTTTCTCTTATCTATATATGCTATATATAGAGAGAAAGAATTGCGATCA
This sequence comes from Euborellia annulipes, assembly GCA_023213315.1. NCBI lineage: Eukaryota > Metazoa > Arthropoda > Insecta > Dermaptera > Anisolabididae > Euborellia > Euborellia annulipes. Next base: position 76,542 of record JAKCPI010022146.1, on the reverse strand, counting down.
TGTTACAAATTTGATGTCGAGATTTTGATGGATATACACGTTTTGAGGTCCCCGAATCCAAAAAAAGTGGTTTTTGCGACATGGCCTGCCTGTGTGTGTGACTGTGAATAAAATATCTCAAGAATCAAAAGAGCCAGGAAGTTGAAATTTCATATTTAACTTATACCCCCCTGGGACAAGACTCGAAACTTTTGAACAAAATTAACCAAAAAGTACTAATACTTTAGTGATGTGTTTTTTGAGTTTTTTTTTTTTTCGATTTTCTCAAAATTGGCTAAAATTTTTCGTGTTAATTGTTTGAAGTACACTTTACTGATGTAGTATTTCACATTTTTCTAATTCATTTTCCGACTCTTCCTTCCATAAAGCCAATGTTAAATCCCTATGGGGATTTACATGTAAATTTCGATTCAAAAGGGGCCCGAGTCCCTCCCTTTCAAACTTTTTACACATTACAATTTTTTTTTCCAATTCTTATGCAATTTTTACTTTCTCTTACCCTATAGCCTATATGAAATATATATAGAGAGAAAGTATTTTTTTTATTTAGGGATTTTCTGTTATGTACAGTATAAAATATCCAAATATGAGATTAAAATTTTGAAAACTTACTTGTTTATTTCAAGCAGCCAACATTTAAAATACAACGCATTTTCAATTGTTGATTGTGAGTAATTGTTTAAACTAGTCCCATAACTATATTTCACTTGTTAACTCTTTTTCTATGTTTTAATTTATAGATTTTATTTTATAAATTAAAACAATAGAACTTTTCTTTTAAATAAAATGTTTAGTTAAGCCTCTTTTTTTAAATGGATTTAAGTTATCTCTAAAACTTTGACTATTTCCACTAAAGGAGAGTTTAAAAGGTTCAACTAACAATCCTTCCTATAAAAAAAAAAAAAAAATACTGATAAGAATATTAAAGGGATTCAAATCCCTCAGGGGGTTGATTTATTGATGTTACTACAGTTATTTAAATCCACCTTTTTTTATATTTTGTTTTTCATCACTTTTAATAACTCAAAGACAAACATTCAAATTCCCTTTTAGACATTATTGAGTAAAAAGATAAAAAAATATTCTCATCATTTAACTGCGCTTTTTTGTTAGTAAAATTTTTTAACTTTTCAATAACATCAGAGAATTTCCTTTCTAAAGAAAATTTATTTATTTTATATGAATTGTCTAGAATAGTTTTTAAAATATTCATCAAAAGTGGATTTTATAGAAAATACTTTTTCCCTCTTTTTTCATTCCATAAACCACCAGCACCACTAAAAATTTTCTCAAATTTTCAAATCAAGATATTGGCTTTTTGAATGATTTAGTTGGATGAAGTTGACTAGGTTAATTAAATTACAAAAATAAAGAGAGGAATTTTAATTTTTCTATTTTTCATCAAAAAATTGTTTTCCAACTCTTGGAAAAACCTGATTAAAGAAATAAGTTTTGATGCATTTTTCAAAATTTAAGAATCATCTCCATAATTTTGTTTTACTTTAACCAGAAAAAAAAAAAACAATTCATCACTTTTGATAAGTTTTTTTTTTTATAAAATTTTTATAATCCTCTTAAAATAATATTTAAATATTCAAAAAAGCTAGCTAGAGCGGGCGCTGGAGGTAGTTGAGTATGCAAAATTTGAGGACCGAATTCTGACAATGGATTTGGGCTAAGAATAGCTCCCAGAATAAGGATCCGGATCTTGCCGGGCCAATTTTTGGTCCAATTTTTTTTTTACCCCCACCCCATAGGAAATCAATGGAGTGCATGCTAAGATGATGTGAAGATTTGCAATTATGGTCAAATTCGAGTACTTAAAACCTCAATCAATGAAAAAACTGTCTTGTCAGCAACTGAGGGGATCCTCTAGAGTCCCCTGAGAAGTACTATCTTGCCACCAGTTGTGGTGGTCCCCTCTAACCCCTTCATCTCTTTTCTCTCTCTTTGTTATAAATTTAAATATACGGCTTTAACACCATGCCAAATTGTGGGGACCGGCAATTATGTTCATAATCCACTAGCTGGTATCCCAATCAATGAAAAATACTATCTTGCCGCCAACTGCGGTGGTCCCCTCTAACCCCTTTACCTCTTTTCTCTCTCTTTGTTATAAATTTAAATATACGGCTTTAACATCATGCCAAATTGTGGGGACCGGCAATTATGTTCATAATCCACTAGCTGGTATCCCAATCAATGAAAAATACTATCTTGCCGCCAGCTGCGGTGGTCCTCTCTAACCCCTTTACCTCTTTTCTCTCTTTTGTTATAAATTTAAATATACGGCTTTAACATCATGCCAAATTGTGGGGACCGGCAATTATGTTCATAATCCACTACCTGGTATCCCAATCAATGAAAAATACTATCTTGCCGCCAACTGCGGTGGTCCCCTCTAACCCCTTCACCTCTTTTCTCTCTCTTTGTTATAAATTTAAATGTACGGCTTTAACATCATGCCAAATTGTGGGGACCGGCAATTATGTTCATAATCCACTAGCTGGTATCCCAACCAATGAAAATACTATCTTGTCGCCAACTGCGGTGGTCCCTTTAACCCCTTCACCTCTTTTCTCTCTCTCGTTATAAATTTAAATATACGACTTTAACATCATGCCAAATTGTGGGGACCAGCAATTATGTTCATAATCCACTACCTGGTGTATTTATAATAAAGGGAGATAAAAGAGGTGAAGAGGTTAGAGGGGACCACCACAACTGGTGGCAAGATAGTATTTTTCATTGATTGGAGCACCAGGTAGTGGATTATGAGCATAATTGCCGGTCCCCACAATTTGGCATGATGTTAAGGCCGTATATTTAAATTTATAACAGAGAGAGATAAAAGACGTGAAGGGGTTAAAGGGGACCACCGCAGTTGGCGGCAAGATAGTATTTTTCATTGATTGGGATACCAGCTAGTGGATTATGAGCATAATTGCCGGTCCCCACAATTTGGCATGATGTTAAAGCCGTATATTTAAATTTATAACAGAGAGTGTTAAAAGAGGTGAAGGGGTTAGAGGGACCACCGCAGTTGGCGGCAAGATAGTATTTTTCATTGATTGGGATACCAGCTAGTGGATCATGAGCATAATTGCCGGTCCCCACAATTTGGCATGATGTTAAGGCCGTATATTTAAATTTATAACAAAGAGAGAGAAAAGAGGTAAAGGGGTTAGAGAGGACCACCGCAGCTGGCGGCAAGATAGTATTTTTCATTGATTGGGATACCAGGTAGTGGATTATGAACATAATTGCCGGTCCCCACAATTTGGCATGGTGTTAAAGCCGTATATTTAAATTTATAACAAAGAGAGAGAAAAGAGATGAAGGGGTTAGAGGGGACCACCACAACTGGTGGCAAGATAGTACTTCTCAGGGGACTCTAGAGGATCCCCTCAGTTGCTGACAAGACAGTTTTTCATTGTTTGAGGTTTTAAGTACTCGAATTTGACCATAATTGCAAATCTTCACATCATCTTAGCATGCACTCCATTGATTTCCTATGGGGTGGGGGAAAAAAAAATTGGACCAAAAATTGGCCCGGCAAGATCCGGATCCTTATTCTGGGAGCTATTCTTAGCCCAAATCCATTGTCAGAATTCGGTCCTCAAATTTTGCACACTCAACTACCTCCAGCGCCTGGCTAAGCAGCACTCTGTGCAAAAAATATTGAATAACTTTTAAGCCATACATGTTTTTTTTTTTTTTTTTTTTTTTTTTTTGAAAACACAAAAAAACCAAACATTAAACTAATTTGAATAATAATAATAAAGTATTTTAAATTTGAAAAAATATTTTTCAATCAATATTATATATATTTTGTTATTTATTCATTATGTGGATAATCAAACAAAAGAAAATTGTCTTGATATATAATATAAATTTGTATATTTATAAATTATATTTGTTAATGTAATAATAAACCTAAGGAATAATAAAAGAAAATCATAAAATCGATTGTAATAGAGAAATTTTCTAAATTACAATATGATTTATATGAATGCATATTTATTATTTGACGTAAACATAGGCTATATGAATAATAGGCCTATATCAGCATTTGATAAAAATGTTTTTTATAGCCACTGGATTACAAAATAAATACCTGTCCATTTAAAAATTAATCTAATTTTTTTCCTCCTATTGCATCAATTTAAAGCGATTGTCACCACCTTTTAATCTATTGAATTGACTTTGCGGATATTATGTATGGGATGTAATTTCGTGCCTATTTAATTTTTTATAATACAAAATAAAACAACATTTTGATTGATAGCTTGTCATTAGGTTAAAAAGTTGCTCGAAAATGGTGGGAGATGTTGCAATCTCAGTGCTATATAGGCCTATATGGACCCTGTTAGGCAATGGTGTGTCAAAGACCAAAAAAATTCAAAATTGAGTTAAGCACGGAATATTAACGGCTTTAATTAATAGTATTTTTTATGAAATATGTCCTAAAAAAATTTATATTTAATGTTACTTGCACAATTGACAAGAAAAACCCCCCCCCCGATTATATATAATCCAATGTAAACAAAAAACTTTATTGTTGATTTTCTCAAAACTCGGTGTTTGGTCTTTGACACACCATTGCATAACAGGGTCCATATGAGTTAGATAAGTTTTTTTTTTACTTTCTTGTATAGAATATAAAGAGAAAGTATTGTAATCGTAAAAAATTCCACTTCGAAATTTTGATGTTTCTCCACATTTTAGGCCTCCCTGAGTCAAAAAAAAAAAAAAAAAAAAAAAAACATGTTTGGCATTATGTCTGTGTGTCCGTCTGTCTGTGTGTGTGTGAACACGATTGCTTGAAACGCATGCAGCCAGATCGATAAAGTTTTGTATACAGTGTTTATTAAAAAAAGAGTAAATATATTATAATATAATATATTTACTCTTTTTTGGTGTGTCAAAGACCAAACATCGAGTTTTGAGAAAATCAACAATAAAGTTTTTTGTTTACATTGGATTCTATATAATTTTTCTTGTCAATTGTGCAAGTAACATTAAATATAAATTTTTTCAGGACATATTTCATAAAAAATACTATTAATTAAAGCATTTGAAACAATATTCCGTGCTTAACTCATTTTTGAATTTTTTTTGGTCTTTGACACACCATTGCATAACAGGGTCTAAACAAATGAATTTGTGCAAGAGTAAAGTGGTCTTCAAAAGATTTCAATGGCAAAATGAGAATATACATTTTAAAGAGCATCTACAAAATAATTGATTTTTAGATTTTAAGCAATATCGTTGGAGCGAATTTTGAGAAAACTTATTTTCACGCCCTAGGGGGGTGCCTAACTTAAATATAAAATTTCAACCTCTTAGCTCAATTCCTTCATGGATTAAATTGAACCCAGACACACACAAACACACAGAGACAGACAGACCATGTCGCGAAAACCACTTTTTTGGATTCAAGGGACCTCTAAACGTGAAGATCCATCAAAATCTCGGCATCGAATTTTTGACATGAATCCAATACTTTCTCTCTATATATAAGTACTAGGGTTTGGAAAACCGGAAAATTTTGAAAACCGGTTTTTCGGTTTTTCGCAAAGCGGAAAACCGGTTTTAAACGGTTTTTTTTTTTTCAAATGTAAATCAAGGAAAAAAAAATAAAAAAATACTCAAAGCAAAATTTTATATAATTATTTTTTAATAACTGCGCCCCTGCCTGCCACTCCAAATGGCTTAAATAAAATCATCGGACTGCCTGGGATCCGAACCAAAAAATTCCGGTGGCCTGGTCAATGGATAGCACGCCTATGCCCCGGAAAGGCGGAGATCCTGGTTTGATTCCCGAGGGCCATGGGATGTTTGGCCTCATCAATAAAAATCACTCACATGTCTTGTCAAAAAAAATTATTATTACTACTATTCTGATCCAGTGCCTGGTTGAGGATTTGTTTACATTCATAGAATACAAAAATACACAAATTTCTCTATACATTTCCTATGGGAGAAATCGTAACTTTATGAATTAATAACTCAAATAAAAATTGTAGGAATTTCGGGACCCGAGTATTTTTCCTGGACTCTCCATAACGTCCTCTATAAGCCTGCAAAATTTCGGTTTCAAAATTCCAACGGAAAGTTGGCCAAACAGAGCGAGACAGACGGACGGATAGACCGACACTCCGCTATTATTATATATAGATTATTTAAGTATTATAAAAAAGGAGAAAAAATATAAATAATCTATAATTTTTTTTTTATTTGTCCAAGGTCTTTTTCGGCATCTAAGGCCATTTAAACCCCATCCCTAATTTATTTCAAATCATTGATAGCCAATTCAAATGAAATAAATTTTTCTCGCTTGGAACGGGAAGCGAACCCGAAACCCTAAGCTACTAGAAGCTATTGTAATATCTTCTCTCTGACCCATGGATCACGGGCTAATTTATAAAATTTGAATACAAGTATTAGGCCTAATGAAGAAAAAATTAAAAAAAAAAAACCGAATTCGGTTTTTCGGAAAAAACTCGGTTTCTCGGTTTTTGAAAATTATCCAAAAAACCGGTATACCGGTAGGGTCCAAACCCTAATAAGTACATAGGCGTAGCCAGAGATTTTTGATGGGGGGGGGGGTTTAGGATTATTCCCCCCCCCCCCCCACCCCGACTAATAGGGCAGTATAAGGCGTCTAATTAAATATATGGCTAGCCCCCCCCGGACCCCCCCTCGAGGTGGCTCGGGCCCGCCCTTTCTTAATTAAGTGCCGCAATTTTTCAACTCGTATCAGGCAATAAAATAATGCAAATCTCTTAATTTTATGTATAGGCCTAAAATACCGGGAAATATCTAGTCATGGCTTGGGTCCAATGGGGGGGGGGGTTTGAACCCCCCAACCCCCCCCCCGCCTGGCTACGCCTATGTATAAGTATATATATATTAACATATACATATAAGTAAGAGAAAGTAAAAATAAACAAAAAATTTCAATTTTATTTAAAAAAATCTTTCTCTCGAAATGCAATCTTTTAATTATTTAAATAGTGATTACAAAACACTAATTCACCGGCTTTTTCAATTGATTAAAACCTTAAAAGTGAGAGGAGAGATGGAGCGAGGTGATTAAAAAAAAAGTTAATTGGATAGAGGAAAATATTTAGGATTATTATTTGTTACAATTTACTTGAGTGATTTATTTTAGTTGTCTATCAACATCTCTATACGAATGAAACAACATTTTTGTTTACTTTGATCCGAGGGATGGATACTACTAATTGGATATTAACTAAACACAATCAACCCAACAAAATAAATTTATTAAACAAGTTTATATTTGCATTCTAGCATAGATAGTATTATATAAATTCACAAACTTATGCTTATAGCTATCCATTTATGTCAGACTATATTAAATACTCATTACTTTTTGCTGATTATTATTGTATTATCGATAAAATTAATATACATACCTCTAAACATCACATAATTAAACATTGTTTAGAGGGCTAAAAAAAATATAAAATAAATATCATTCATTTCACGAAATGAATTAAGTAAACATTCAAATGAAAATGCAATTAATGAAAACTAAAAAAAGAGTTGAATTTTTAATTCATATATGCGTTTGCATTGCACTTGTTAATAATAACAATAATAACAACATCGTTTGGGGGCTTGGTGTAGTGGCTATAGCCTTCCATATCAAGCTTCGCGGGTTCGGATTCCAGGCAATCCGATGATTTTATTTAAACCATTTGTATACCATTTGGAAAACAAATGGCTTAAATAAGAATGCTTGGACACCAAATATATTATATTCAATAACGGTTATCGTCTAAAGTCTTATATGGCCTAAGTTGTCGAAAAGACTGTGGGCATCTGTGAGTGTGAATGGAAAAAAGTGTGAGTCTTAAAAAAATTATTTTTTCATAATTCGTTATATATATTAAATTTCAACTTTCTTATTTTTGTCGTCACGGATTGTGACGTCATGACTTGTAGCGTCACTGCCCTTGACGCACGGCTTGTAACACGACATGCTGATAGAAGAGCCAAAAAATTTGAGTGGATAAAATAAAAGTTTCACTTTAAAAATAAAAAAAAACGTTTGTTATTAATTCGATCACTTGACATCCGTGGTATAGAAAACAAATTAAGAAAGGTCACTTCTTTGGGAGCTTTTGAGTACTAGTACTTTACTGATGTACATTTTTAGTTTTTCCATTTTTCTTAAAAAAAAAAAAAAAAAAAAAAAAAATTAAAAACCTACCCCCAGCTCGGTCAACCCGGAATTTTCAATTAAGCTTACAAGAGAGAAATCATTTTTTATAGATAAATAAAATAAAATCTTTTTTTTTTTTATATATTTAAAAATTTTACTATTTTTATTTATTTATTCATTTAAAATATTAAAAATGTATTACGTATTCAATTTTATTTTATTAAGAAAAAAATTATCTTTCTCTTTTATATTATTTTCATTATTGAAATTAAAAATAGATCCAACAATCAAACCGGTTTCTTTCATTTACACATTCACTTGCACTTCGGGAGAGTTCGGCTTTGTTCGGTTGTGAGACGAAGACGACGACGACTGCGGCGGCGGTGGCAGCGCTGCCGTCGCCGCCTCAGTAGGCCTGAAGTTTGTGATTTAGTTACATGTATTTATTCTTATCTCATCAAATGTTTCCTTCCTCAACAATCCACGATACCGACACATCATCTGATTATATTCATTGTGTTCCATGCCTGCTCCTTTCTTTTCATCCTCACCAGGTAAACTCACGTTTTGATTAATTAAACTCGATACTAATTGGTATGGATACTTTCCTTTCGATACGATATCAAGTACAAATATCGATACTTTTTTTTCGAAACCACATTTTTACTCGTCTTTAAAAAACTTCGAGTACTAGTACTTTACTGATGTACTTTTTTAGTTTTTTTTTTTTTTTTTTTCAATTTTCTAAAAAAAAAAAAAAAAAAATAAAAAAACAACCGAGCTCCAGCTCGGTCAATCCGGAACTACTATATAATGTGTGTATAAAATTGCCTGAATAATTAATAAATCGTCGCACTTGTCAGCATATACTCGTAATTTTGAAGAGATGGCATTCAAGGGGTCGATGCTCTAATGCTTTAATATGTATAATTTGGGGCCCATTTCTGTCCTCAGCAAACTCTCTCTATCTCTCTCACTCAGTTCGAAAGCTAATTTACGAAATCGACATGCAAGTGACATTCTATGTTACAATAATATCGACATGTTAAGTTTAATTAATCATTTTCCTGCAAGACGGTTCCGACATTTTATAATTAAAAATTCTTATATAAAAAAAAAGAAAAATATTTTATTCTCAGCTTCTCACATCACCTATCAATTTTTTTTTTTAATTAAAAAATAATTTATTTAATTGAAGATTTTTTTGTCAAATTTTTAATTAAAAATTTAGCAAACAACTGATTTTTAAATATTGATGCAAGAAAAAATATTTTCTTTTCCTAAATTCATCATTGCATTATTTATTTAACAATATTTCATCCTCGTCATAATAAATGAACACCAATAAATTATATACTCCATATCTACTTGCAAATTCTAGTAAGTCATTTATAAATTTTACAAATACAATAATGATTTTAATGCTATTTTTTGGTGAGCAACATGAAATTTTATTCATCCCCAACGTAAAATAAATAAAAAAAAAAAAAAAATCACAAAAGAAATAATTTCACATCCATAATTATGATAAAATCATTTTTATACCTCTTCTGTAAAAAATAACTTAACAATTTACAATTACACCATCGATAATTTGTTCTATGAATAACATAATTTTCATAGAATTAGCAAAAAAAAAAATTGAATTTAAATCATAATAATCCTAATTCGTTGAAATTAATTAATCGTCATATATATTTAGATAATAAGCCTGTTTCTATTCTAACTACATCTACCATAAAATAATTGATATAATAATTAATTTAGGACAACACTAAATATTCTTAATGAATATCTTGTTATTATTATTCAATAAATTGAATATAATAATAATAATAATTAAATGAAATTATTCCACCTTGGCGCTTAACAAAAGGGCCTTAATGTTCTCTCTGAGCCATAATAGTTTCTAAATCAAAAGATAAGGTGCCTCCTCCAGCTACGTATTTTCAAACACGCTACAAACCTATCTAAACTTAGTATAAAGCAGGAAGTGGAGCAGGCTGACCATACCGGTTTCCGGATTTCTAAACTAACTTTTAAAAAAAATTTCAGATGATTATTCTGTAATAATAATTGAATTTGTTAATCATTTGGGTATTTGAAGCTCAGCAATTAAAAACCGACGTATTATACACTAATTTCAAAAATCATTACGTTTATTTAAATCACTATGCAGTAGATGTTTTGAAGCAGGGGTCGGCAACCTGAGTTTTTGTACAGCTCACTAAGGAATATATATTTTTCTCTGCTTATGTAATTAAATTTATATAAACATAATTTAATTTCTTTTTATTTCCTAATTTAAGAAATTTTTGGAAAATCGGGATAGGTTGTCCTCAACAAGGCTGTTTAACGTCTGTCAGAAGCCATCTAATTTTATTAAAATAAAACGTTTAAACAAGGTGGCCGGTCCCTGAGGGCTAACCCCTGTTTCTTCATAATTAACAAGTCGTTGAAGAAATTTTTATTCTTTTTCTCTTGTCGATGTCCTTTATCTTGCGTTGCGTGGCCGACTGTTTAGCATATTTTTAGAATTTATTACTCAATAGCTATTCAAATACTTATATATATATTTACTCTCTATGAATTGACTTCATAAAAATTAATTAACTTTCTTTCTGCTCAAAAAAAAAATCTTTTCAAAGAATACTTAAATAAAATGAATCAAGGGAATATTTTGTTGCAAAGGAAACTCGTTAGTTAGTTCATGGCTTAATTTAAATAATAAAATTCAAATTTAAAGTTGGGTTTAATTTACTTCATCTAGGTAACAAGAAACTATATAATTTTCAACTATTCCATTTATTAAATAAAAATGAATCCATGAAAATTTTATTAAATTTTTATATTAATATAAAAACTTTAGACAAAAGCAGTGAAGTATATATAAGTCTCGAAATGTAATATTTTTTATTCTATCATAAATCATTTATCATCTATATATTTTGAGGGTAGGATGTGTCAACATTATAAATTCAAAATGAGAACAATAATCTATCTATACATGAAATGTGATATTATCCATATAATAAATTAAACGAGTTAAATAATGAGAAAGATGTCGAAAACGAATAATTTAACTTCCCACACTGCAATGGCGTAGAATTTTCATAGGGGGCATTAAAAAATATATTTAGAATAATATAAAATGATGATATATGTCCAGGTGGGCATACACTTATGGAATTTGCGTTATTTTCATAAACCCATAATTTTCTAATTTAAAGTTTCTTTGGACACAAATGCTAACAAGTTTGTGTTAATTTCCAAATTTTTTGATTTGTTTAATCTTTGCTTTCTCGCATGTCTACGCCACGCCCCTCGGTCCAATATTTATTTATTTGACTTTTGTTCTAATTAAACACTTTTTGATTTAGATCTGGTTTCCGTCAAACCGAGATATAATTCAACTACCCTATTTGATCATAATCCAAAATTTCCATTAATACAATCTACTTTTCTTAGGAAAAACAAACCATCACAAACAATCCGATATACAGACAAAAGGAATATACATCATCTTCTTATTCCGTGTTGCCACCCCCCAACCCATTCGTTTAAATTCGCGAACGAATTTTCATTTTCAGTTTCTCTCCATTTTCATAAATCAGAAGAGAATTAAATATTTAACCGTTAATTAGTATGCACATCTCGTTTCCCTGTTATCTATGTTTCCTTTAATATTATCTGAATACGAATCCTTAGGAAAATAATTCTGCCAAGAAATGATTATATCCATTCTTTTTCATAAGGCAATAATAAAATTAAAAAATAATAATAATAATAATAAAAGTGAATAAATATTGATCTCTAGCTTTCAAGGCACAAAGTCAATACTTCCTAGCATCCGGGCTCAAATATTAAATTGATTTTAATCAATTTCAATGTATACATACATGAGGCGTATACTGAAAGATAAACCAACTTACTAATGCATTATTTATTAATTTTGATTTTGATTAAGACCAACCATGCGCAATACAAATTTTTATTTGCAAACAATGTGGTATTAAACCTAAAAAAAATTGTTTCTTTATTAGATGTGTTGAAATTAAAGCTGTTTAATCGGATACTCAGCTTATGAGTGTGCGGAATATGAATATAGAGTTGCTACAAAACTCAGTTCAAATCCCGCTTGTCATAAAAAATTATCCAACATTGCCACACTATTCTAAAATAGATTTTACTTTCCCGCACTTTTAAGCCTTGAACTTTTTCTATTTCTCTCTCTATCTCTTTATTCTATAGGCCTATATATATAAGCTTATATAATTATATTTTTTCTAGTATTTTTAATTTGATATTTTTTCAGCATACGAATATATCTTTTATACAAAATCTAATACAAATTCTCTTTTTCAGATTTGTGAGACACCTGCGTGAGACCCTGCGCGATTCGGACCTGAAATCCAGACAGTGGCCTTCGCTCCTAGTGGGTGAGTTGAAGTATTAATACTAAAATTTATAATGATAAAAGGAGCAGATAGTGCGTTTGAAAATTTTTTTAACTTCATATTCGTTCTTTTTTTTTTTTTGATTTTGACTCCTTTTTGACTTTAATTTTCATAACGACAATCTTATTATGCAAGATCATCTAATAAAATCGATTTTATTCTATTGATTTACGTGTTTCGTTTGAAGAGTTTTCAAAGTTTGAAAAGAAAAAAATTAGGCACACGCGGGAGTCGATCTCACATACCTACTCCCCGTGATTTACGACCGTGAATGTTAAAAATTCCAATGTATAAATAACATTGATTTTAAATGATTTTAAATTCCACTGTATTGTATTGCTATTCATTTGTTTGATTTAATGCTAAAAATCCTAATTAAGGATATATGCTTTTGCATAGAATTTAATATAAATGTTTAGATAGACAATTTAGAGGAAAGTTTTTTCTTACGAATTTTCAATTTGCAAAAGGATAAAATTTGGATGACAATCGTCTTGTTATATTTCTGACTCCGTGTTGGAGCCCAAATTTTCTTTTATACAAATTCTCGCTCTCACGGCTGATGTTTCGGCCCGAGATCTAGGCCATCTTCAGAGCTACATAGATACATATTGCCAAATGAGAAAAACATTTATTAGAATTAACACGCAAACACACCTCTAATGCAATTACAATTATCACTATTTATTCTGAAACATACCCGGCTAGCAATAATTAAAATGTGTGTGAAAATTTGTGTTTTGTTGTTTTTTCTGACTTCATCACGAATTTTCAAGTGTTCTCATTTTTTATATTTGGTATATTTGGACCTGAGGCATTTCAAACCGCAATCAGTGATATATATTTTGTTCTTTTCCTTAATGTCCATTATTTGTCCTTAAAATAGTCCCGTCCCATTTACTAGGATCAATATTCTTTGGAGAGGCTTTTCTTAAAAGTTTTTTTCATTAAATTTAACAATTGAAATCGCGTTCCAATGTTAAACTAACAAGTAAGATTCTTTTTCTAAGAGGCCTTTTTTGCCCAAATAAAAAAAAAATCCAACGCCATTTTGCCTTCACGTATTTCTTAATAAGCCAGTTATATACAAACTGTATGCCTATCCATCAGGCGCTCCAACAAAATACTTTTTTTTTGAAATAACAAGAAAACCGTCTATTAAATATACGTATTTTAAATTAATTAGGTTATATTCAAATTTGAATACGCCATTTATAGGCAGTCTTATTTATTTAATTACTATAAAGCCATATTTATTAGATTAACAAATAAATTGAAAGCTAGTTTAACATTCTGTCCAAAGGTCAATTATAATATTCCCTTTTCATGAATATAATCATAAAGAAATTTTTAGTAGATCCCTCTCTTAAAAGGAAATGATCCTTTAAAGGCTAATTAATACATTTTAATCTCTCTGCAAAAGTCTCTCTCTCACAACAAATGGAATATCGTATTCCATTAGAACTTATTGCTGCTCTTTCATATCTAATTACCCTTTTCAAACAAAAATGACTCATACACAGTATTATATTTATAATTTGTAATCTATGAAATGAAATGCATTAATGATACTTTTTATTTTCCCTTACCTATATTTCTCTTTTGAAAAAAATACTTTTTCCATTCATCAAACTAAATTAATCAAACTTGCTTTTTTATTTCATTTAATTGCTTTTTACATTTCTTGAAATAAATATAAATTAATTTTTTACTCATTTTTTTTTTTTTTTATTATAAAATACAAATATTTAAAATTTGAGAATTGATAATGAATGAGGAGAATCTGTTTTCACAGGTGCCAATTCACTAAAATATTTGCCATTAAGGAGAAGATCGGAGAGTTCCAACTGAGTAAACAGATTCATTTCTCGGAATTTATCATTTAATACGAACATAGAGTATTACGCAAAATTCAATTTTAGACCTACAATTTATATAGACTTTTTCTTATTGTTCTAAATTTTAACAATTTTGAATTTGTCAAATTTTTTTTCCACTCCCTGAATTATAATATTAGTGAGTCGTGTCAAAACGACGAAAAAGCTTACTTCTGAGGTCATTAAAAGATATATAAAATTTTACTATTGTTTGGGGAGAGAGGCTTGAAACTCCCCCTTTTATACCTTTCTAATGAAAAAGCCATTTTCACGTGATGCATTCATCTTAAAATACAAACTTAGGTTCATTGGGCTTTATTTATAGAAATTAAAAGTAGAATTGTTACCAAGGTGGCCTTTTATTTATCCTTCTCAAGAATGTTAACACCTATCTGATAATTCTTCTTCTTTTGGAGATCTTTTTAAAACTTTTTAAAGACCACTCCACTAATGTTCTTGAAGACCAATTCTTAAACTCATAAAAACTTATCTAGAAAGGATGGAGGGGTTTGATTTAGGAAATTATTTGGCGTGCAAAAAAGAAAAGCTGAAAATGCAAGCAATTCCAAAACAAACTTCGGACTATTTACTGGAGAAAATGTATTCAAATGGAAACAAAATAAGCAAACTTTTATAATAATATTTGCTAGATTGTCGATTCTGGATACGAACTAGAATCCTTCGTTTTAGTGCCGGGTTATCAATAAATATAAATATTTTTCTTTGTTTATAAATTGTCGACACAAAAAATTTGGTGCTACCAGTCACACGATTTTTAAATTAAATTTATTATTTTTTAAAATTCTCTTTTACTTTCTCTTTCCTATATGTAGGCCTATATGTTAATATTGGATTCATGTCAAAAATTCAATGTCGAGATTTTGATGGATATATACCTTTTGAGGTCCCCTGAATCAAAAAAAAGTGGTTTTCGCAACTTGCTCTGTCTGTGTGTCTGTCTGTCTGTGTTCAATTTAAAGCATGAAGGAATTGAGCTAGGAGGTTGAAATTTTATATCTAAGTTAGGTACACTAGGGGGGTCTAGGGCGTGTAAATAAGCTTTTAATCAAAATCGGCCAAAGAGTACTAGTACTTTACTGATGTACTTTTTCAGTTTTTTTTTTCGTTTTTCTCAAAATTCGCATCGATTTTGATTTTAAAAAAATCAAAAATCAATTATTTTTTAGATGCTCTTTAAAATGTATATTCTCATTTTGCCATTGAAATCTTCTGAAGACCACTTTACTCTTGAACTTCATAGGAAAGATAGGAGAAAAGGTTGCTCTGGTAACAGAATATAGATATTGTCCCATGTTTATAAATTTTACATCTTGAATTCAAATGTACCATACTGTCGGAAACTAAATATATCTCGACCCAAACAATCTGGTGTGACAAGCAATAAAGAAAGGCGACCCGTTACGATTTTTAGCATGAAGGAATTGACCTCCCGGAATGAAATTTTATATTTAAGTTTATACTTAGGTCTCCTCTCGGACACTCAAAATAAACTTTTGAACAAAATTGGCCAAAAAGCACTAGTACTTTACTGATGTACTTTTTCAGTTTTTTTTCGATTTTCTCAAAATTTGCCTCATTAAAATTGATTGCAATTCAAAAATCAATTATTTTTCAGATGCTCTTTAAATTGTATATTCTCATTTTGCTCTAAAAGTGTTTTGAAGTACACTTTACTTATATAATATTTCAGATTATTTTCTTTTAATTTATATACATGTACTTTCTAAGTGAAATAATTTGGATCGTTGCCAATTAGCTATTATTAGAGGATTCCGTCCCCACCCCACCCCTCTCCCCACTCTCTCAGGTCCTGGTCCAAAGGTGAGAGCCCATTGGCTATCCAAAAACTTCCTTTATATTTAATAGGAAGGTCAAAGAGAGTTCAGTAGAGGGGGAGCTGTGATAAGTGAAGCACCTTCCGTGTTAAAAAAATTTCATCCCTCATTTGGAGAATGGCGTCGCTTGGGGGCAGACGTGTCCAGCCTGGGCTCCTGTTAAAAATTCGCGTTTCTCCTGAACTTTAAGGACATTTGAGGTAAATTTCATCTTTCCCCGTTCATTAATACTTGGTTTATTATTTTAAATATTAGAAATATAAATGCCTCCACAAAAAAATTATTATTTATATAAACGTAAGTGTGATTTTATAAAAATGTATTCAAATAAGTCCGTGTGGGAATATAACAAAATATTTATATTCGAAGGAGGTCGGAGGCTTATTTCTAGGCGATAAGTGCATTTATTTTATTAATTTGATAAAGACAAATAATAAAAGTAATTGATTTGGCTGGCTCTCTCTGCTTGTCTCTTGCAAGGCTCCCTACGCAAGTCAGGACAAGTTTGTTGGTTGGGTTCATAGGTAGGTCTACGTTGCATAGATTAGCATATGGATTACAAACATGAGTATAGGCTAATTCATCAGAGCATAGGGATATTTTTGCTAGGAACCGACCGAATATTCGGTTTCGGTTACGGTTTCGGCCAGTTTCGGCCAAAAATCATGGTTTCGGCCGTAGTTTCGGTTTCGGCCAAAAAGTGGCCGAACCTTTCGGCCGGCCGAAACCAGAGTCTGAAAAAATGGGATGAGACTCGCATACAAAAAAAAAAAAAAGGTCAAATAATTTGCTCTTGAGGGAGAAAATTTTAGTCTCCCTAAAAAAGGTAAAATGATTTTCACGGGAGGGAAAAAATTCAAAAAAAAAAAAAGTAAAATGAAAAAAATTTTTTATAGGAAATACAAGTTTCGGTTTCGGTTACGGTTTCGGCCGAAACTAGGTTGAGGCCGAATATTCGGTTTCGGTTTCGGCTGAAAATCTTGTTTCGGTCGGACCCTAATTTTTGCAATTTATATCCATATCTTTTTTCATGCAATTTGGCTACTGGTGCTTGTTTCTCGTATTTTTTTATTTAAACTTAACTAGCTGCGTCGCCCGTTTTCGGTGGGCACCTAGTCAGGCAAATTTCGATCTCCTTTGATATTTACTTTCATTTTTTTTAATAGAGAGAGAATAATAAATTCTTCTTTTATAGGCCGTGGTAGATGACATCAAAATCCACGGGATCTTAACTCATCCCTAGATTACATTTTTTTCTAAGATCTAGGCCTAAATAAAATTCAAAATATAGTCTCTGCCAGCTTTCGGAGGGCTTCTTTCGTTGTTATTTAGTTGTTTTTTTTTTTTTTAATAGAAACATCATATACATACTGGTGATCTTTTTCTTAATCAATGCCTCAACATTCACTTAACTTATTACTTTCTCGCAACATATAATCGTTAATTCTTCGAACTTTTGATAATTTCTGCCCTCATTGAGCTTAATTTTGGATTTACTTATGTGAAATTAAAAACATTAGGTCATAAGTTTCAATGATTTATTCTCCCAGCCAAATTCTCTAGTTACGCCACGCCCATGCCTGTTACAATTTTTTTTTTTTTTTTTTTGTAATTTATGATAAACTATTTTATTAAAATCAATTTATTTAAATAAATAAATATCTAATAAATATGCTAAATAATAAAAACAAAATTGATATTATAATTATTAAATACAAATGAAAAAAAAATCTCATTGATAAAACATGGTTAAACATTTCTAGGGGTGGGCGCGCGATGGTGATTTATAAATGTTTAAAAAACATGTAAACATAGAAAAAGAATTAAAATTAATTTATTATTTTTATTCATGGCCTGTCTGCCTGCCCGCCTTGTGTTCATGTGCATTGGGAAAAACATTTTTAAATTATATGCATAGGAATTTAACAAACAAAATAATTCATTTGTTCCGGATGTTGATGAAATTTGTTAATATTATTTTTTTTTATTTTAAATTCCAACATTGATATAAAAATAAAAATGTCTTGAGAAAATGAGCTATATGATTATCGGTAGAGAGACAAAAAATTTTTTTTTTTTATAAATTTATTACCGCGATAATATTTTATAGTTATTTATGCAACGTTGATTTAATTAAAAGTTTTTAATCTAGAGTTCAGAGGATATTAATATTTTTATGACTAACATGAATATATAACATATTTTAACGAAAGATAAATGAATAATTATAAATTAAAACGGTAACATAAATATTTTTATTTTCTAATAAAAATTGGAAATAAGAAATCTAAATATTTTCAATTACTCTATTACTAACTATTAATTTCGTTTCATTTTTTTCAATTAGATAATCAAATTTGTTATGCTCTTTCTTGGTGGCTAAATATATAATAAAGAACATAGGTATAAAAAAATAAAAATGTTCTTATATTTTTCTTTTAAAATATTACCTTTGGCACGTTTCATCTAGTTAGGCACATTAATTTCGAACTATAAAAAAATATTAAAACAAATTTTGTAGGCTTATATTAATGAATATATTAAGCTTATATTAAAATTTTTTACAACTCCTCTTTTTTATTATGGCTATTTAGCTATATACCAAACGCATAGACAAATCATTAAGTGATATACTGTATTTGGATTGAAAATTTTCCAACAAAATTGTTAAAAAATCTGGTGTGACTGGTCGCACAGTACACAAATTTCTTTCTCTTAGCTTTTGTAATCGAAAGTTGTGTTCTGTGCTTGTCACACCAGATTTTTTTGGGTCGACATATATATTTAGTTTACCCCAATATATTAGAATTCAAGATATAAAATTTATAAACATAGGAAAATATTTATATTCTGTTACCACTGTTTCTCCTATTTTTTCTATGAAGTACAAGAGTAAAGTGGTCTTCTTAAGATTTAAAAAGCAAAATGAGAATATACGTTTTAAAGAGCATCTAAAATATAATTGATTTTTGAATTTTAATCAAAATTGTTGTAGCAAATTTTGAGAAAATCGAAAAAAAAAAAAAAAAAAAAAAAAAAAAAAAAACTGAAAAGTACTTCAGGAAACTACTAATACTTTTTGGCCAATTTTGTTTAAAAGCTTATTTTCACTCTTTAAATGGGTGCTTAACTTAAATATAAAATTTCAACCTCCTACCTTAAATTTCTTCATGCTTAAAATTAAACACACATGTAAACACCCACAGAGATAGACCGACCATGTTGCGAAAACCACTTTTTCGAACTCAGTGGACCTCAAAACATGTATATCCATCAAAATCTCGACATCGAATTTTTGACATGAATCCAATACTTTCTCTCCCTATATTTATTACATATATACATAGGTAAGAGAAAGTAAAAATTTTCTTATTTAAAAAAAAAAAAAAATCTGGTGTGACTGGCGCACAGCACACAACTTTCTCTTACCTTCGGTAATCGAAAGTTGTGTTCTGTGCTTGTCACACCAGATTTTTGTGTCGACATATATTTAGTTCCCGACAGTACGGAACATATGAATTCAGATGTAAAATTTATAAGAATGGGAAAATATTTATATTTTGTTACCATGGCAACCATTTCTCCTATCTTCCCTATGAAATACAAGAGTAAAGTGGTCTTCAGAAGATTTCAATTGCAAAATGAGAATATACATTTTAAAGAGAATCTAAAAAATAATTGATTTTTGAATTTTAAAAAAATCGTTGGAGCAAATTTTGAGAAAATCGAAAAAACTGAAAAAGTACATCAGTAAAGTGCTAGTACTCTTTGGCCGATTTTGATTAAAAGCTTATTTTTCCGGTCCCGGGGGTGTTTAACTTAAATATAAAATTTCAACCTCGTAGCTCAATTCCTTCATGCTTAAAATTGAACACACACCCACCCACCCACCCACCCACACACCCACCCACAGACAGACCATGTCGCGAAAACCACTTTTTTGGATTCAGGGGACCTCAAAACGTGAAGATCCATCAAAATCTCGACATCGAATTTTTGACATGAATCCAATACTTTCTCTCTATATATATATTACATATATACATAGGTAAGAGAAAGTAAAAAAAACAAGTTGTTGGATCATATTCGATCGTCGGATATAGATAGATAACATGGGTACAATACCTGATTTTAACAGGAACAGGTGAATAAAGGCAGCCAGCATGGAATAA
The DNA here is from genome assembly GCA_023213315.1 of Euborellia annulipes. Taxonomy (NCBI): domain Eukaryota; kingdom Metazoa; phylum Arthropoda; class Insecta; order Dermaptera; family Anisolabididae; genus Euborellia; species Euborellia annulipes. The sequence goes on along the minus strand of JAKCPI010022146.1, from coordinate 55,983 downwards.
AAGAATTTTTTTTAATATCGTCGACATTTCGGGAACGCATCACTCCCATCTTCAGGACGATAAATTGTTAATGTTGTTTAGATTGATACATTTCGGTTCATAGTCTTTCAATCTTGGCCAGTGCTGATCTTTCTATCCCAAAAGTCTTTGCGGGAATATACTTTGTATTTAAGTCTCATAGTTTATTATTTGTAATTAAATCTTCTTACCCAAATTTGTCTAATATATTTGGAGAAAAAATTATAGGTCACTGAAGACCCTCTACATCTAAAGAGTCTTGAAATATTATCTTCTAATTGCGCAGGGCTTTCATAATAAACAAAAATGGACATGTGGACACTGCAATTGGCACTACGTTTCCTTTTTCTAAAAAAAAAAGAAATTATAGGGTAAGAGAAAATAAAAATTGTAATTGAAAGGCGTAAACATTAGACTCTAAAAAATACGAATTTTTTTTATTAGGCTATATATATTTTGTATTATTAAATTAACAAAGCGTTTCTTTTTCTCTCTTTCTTTGACATTCAAACAGAACAACTTTAAAACAACTTGAGTTCAACAATTTGATTACCTCTCCTTTAAGAATTTATTTTTTTAAGGAAAAAATCTTTTCACATTAAAAAAAAAAAAAAAAAAAAAAAACTTATGAAAGGAGATGTAAAGTAAAGCTCTTTTCTTATTATATAGTGTATATCGTATTTAAAAATAAGAAGTTTTTTTTTCCTTCCTCGCACTTAGATAATATAGTCATTAAATATTCACAAATAAATGATTAAAAAAATTTTCCTGTCTTGTTTATCTTTTGAACTTAAATATATACGTAAATTATTCATAATAACTTTGAGAAAATATTTTATAAATTTAATGACAAACCTTGGGAAGAAAAAGTAAAAGAAAAAAATTCGTTAATTAATTAAATAATTTTTTTTCTAACTTTTTGTCACCACTTGTCTATATACCACGGTAGGGCCTATATATATATATATAACTTGTAAATTGGGGATAAATCTTAATTAATTTTTTTTTTTTTTTTTTTGCAAAATATCGTTATTCTTTGAGGGGATGTCAAAAAATAATCGTAATTATTTTTTTACTAGAAAATTCTGCTTACTTTTATTCAAATTCCATTATACCCCTTCAAAGTAATCTCCCTCGGACAAAATAAGAATCCAGCGTTAAGTACACTGTTCAAACACTCCCTGAAGTCCCTTTTTGATAGTCTGTTAAGTACACCCGAAATTTTGTTCTTTAGCTCTCGATCACTCTGAAAATGAATACCCCGAAACTCTTTTTTCACTCCAGGACATAGGCGTAGCCACGGGGGGGGGTTTTGGGGGTTCAAACCCCCCATTGGACCCAAGCCATGACTAGATATTTAAGCTCTATAATACAAAATACTTTTTCTCTCTATATATTTCATATATAGGGTAAGAGAAAGTAAAATATAATAATTTTCTCTAGCTTAAAAAAAAAAAAAAAAATTAAATAAAACGCAAAAAATTCGAGAAAATTCAGAATTTTCCGTTTGAAAAGAATTGATTTTTGTTATGCTTTATAAAAAATTAAAGCCACTCAAAATTGATTAAATCTCGCAAATGAAAAATAATAAAAATTATTATATAAATAAATTTTTTATTTTTTTCTTAAAGAGGTCTGAGATAGGAGTCTGGTCAAGAGAAACACAGAGAGACACCCCGGTATCCTAGGACCATATACATAAAATTAAGAGAAGTCATTATTTTATTGCCTGATACGAGTTGATTGAAAAAATTGCGGCACTTAATTAAGAAAGGGCGGGCCCGAGCCACCTCGAGGGGGGTCCAGGGGTGGGCGAAGCGAAGGTGGGGTAAGTGGCTAGTCATATATTTCATTAGACGCCTTATACTGCCCTATTAGTCGGGGTGGGGGGGAGAAATAATCCTAAACCCCCCCCATCAAAAATTTCTGGCTACGCCTATGCTCCAGGAAATAGGTGAAAGTCACACGGCGCTAGGTCCGGTGAATAAGGTGGATGTGGCATCACCTCAATGCCTAATTCAGTGATTGTTTCTTGAGTCCTGATGGCGCGATGTGCCAGTGCATTATCCTGTTGAAGGTCCATCCCATTTGAGCAAGTCTTTTTGTTGCAATTTTCCTTCTTAATGGCCCCTTCAATACTTCACAATAGTAATTCGCAGTAACAGTACTTTGCTTATTCACTACGTGATCAAGAGCTAAACAACAAAATTTCTGGTGTACTTAACAGACTATCAAAAAGGGGTTCAGGGAGTGTTTTCAACAGTGGATTGAAAGCTGGAATCGTTGTATTTTGTCCGACGGAGATTTCTTTAAATGTCTGTAATGGAATTTGAATAAAAGTAAGCAAAATTTTCTAGTAAAAAAATAATTCCTGTTATTTTTTTACACCCACTTGAATAAAAATATTTTGAACGTCCTGATATTTGACTTCTCTTGCTCTCATCGTCTCATAATCACTAAGTATCTCAATATCTCAAGCATTTTTCAAGTTAATCTACATATAATGATAATGCAAATTTGCAAAAACTCGTTTGCATTTCTCCCCACCCTTAAAAAAATAGTAATTATTATAAATCAATTTTTAATATATTTTTGAAAATGAATACCCCATTAAATGATGTGCTAGATATTTAGTTGAGAATATTTTTGCACGCCTTTAATATTCCGTCATCTCCAACTTTAAAAAAACATTTCCATAAATTTAATCTCTTCAAGATTTTTTTTTTTTTAATGGCTTCTTGTTTCATCTATCCATCATTAGTTCCCTCGACTCTAATGACGTATTGCCTACGTAATAATAAATCCAGGCCAAATGGAGCCGGCTTTTTATTAGAAAACTTACTCGCCATATTAATATTATATATTACATATTAATAACTTGGTTTATAGGCCATTTGGGCGTTAAATTCTGTTAAAGACACACACATAATACTCCACCCTTTTGTCCACTTTGTCCATTTATTGCTTAAAAGCTTTATAGCAATTATCTCAAAATATTATTTCAAGATGGCAATATTCTCTCTCATTCATCATCATATAATAAATAAATTAAAACTTATTTAATTTTCATTAAAAATTAGATATTCACTTCTGAACTAATTCATTCGAACATTAATTATATTAGATTAGTTTAAATATTACTTTTTAGACTAGTTCCTTAGGCTGAACGCACACCGATCGAGCAATCGTTTTCGATCAAAACGTTTTTGTCTAAAACTGTTTTTTCAATGCTTTTCTATGGGTCAACGCACACCGAAGAGACAAAACACAATCGGACATGATTCGACATCAACGAACAAAATGTTTTGTCCGAAAACGTTTTTGCTCGTTCGGTGTACGTTAGCATCTAGCAAAACGTTTTGCTCTTGGACAAAACATTTTGATCGAAAACGTTTTTGCTCGATCGGTGTACGTTGGCATCGAGCAAAACATTACTGGAATCAAAATAATTTTTTTTTTTATAATTTTTAAAAACACTCACACTTTTTTCCATTCACACTCCAATACACACAGGCTTCTCGCAACTCAGGCCATATAAAACTAAACGATACTCATTATTTTTATTTATTTATTTGATATCCAAATGGCTCTGGAAGCAAAATGTACGAAGGCAAAACATTTTGCTCGATCGGTGTGCGTTGACATCGAGCAAAACGTTTTGCCTTCGTACATTTTGCTTCCAGAGCCATTTTGATCGAAAACGTTTTTGCTCGATCGGTGTGCGTTGGCATCGAGAATTCTAATATATCAAACTAAATATATGTCGACACAAAAAATCTGGTGTGAAAGCACAGAACACAACTTTCGATTACCGAAGTTAAGAGTTCAAATCCTGGGAGTGAGGGATTTTTTCATTAAATAAAAATATTTATTTATCGGGAAATAGAAATTTCAAATAAAAAAATATATATTACACTATTATTATAATTAAATAAATACTAAGGAAATCTATTATCATAGAAAATAATAGCAGCATGAGAAGCATTGGAAAAGACTGGATAAAATTTTTATTTTCTCATCTGTTCTAATCCCATCGTCAGCTCTCCAATTAAATATCCTATAGAGAAGCAATTTAAAATATAATTTATTTATTTAATATTCGATAATCAAAGTGGACAAAGCTCAAAGCTCTCTCTCCCCAAAATGAACCATCCATTTTCAATGATGGGTTTTATCAATTATTTTAATAAAATTTACTAATCCAGGCCTCCGAAGCTATAATCCCTCCGATAAAAGAGATAATGGCTATATTGTATTATAGAAAAAGGGTTTTTAAAACAATAGCTAATAAATAATTTAATTAAATAATATTTTATTAAAGAAGAAAAAAAATATTGATTTAATTTTATTCTTTTTTTAAACAATCTTTTTTTTTTTGTTTTGTACTTTAATCCAACTAGGGGTAGCAAATTACAAAAGCAAACTATTTTGTGGCAAAATCAGTACACTCGGTAAAATTAATTAACTCGGGATCCGATATTTATCGTATTTTATTTTATATTTTGCTATTGTTATTTTTATTTCGTATACAAATTTATTAAACTGTTTTTAAATGATAAATTTATTTTTTTTCATCAGCTTTTTGATATTGATATTAAGCTTCAGTGGATTATATTCTCTGTTTTACTCTTCCGTAAATATTACCTCTAATCGGCTTTGAATCATTTTATATAGATACTATTATAAAAATTTATTTTTTTCATTTTTTTGTATTAAATATAAATCCGTTTTATCACGATCCTTCTGTCGTCAATTATAAAATGGCCAGGAGAAGAATATCAGACCTGAGCTTTTTCGGACGTTTTTTTTATCGGTAACGACCAGAAGAGATACATAGAAGACTAAACAGCATCCGTTGGTGTTCAAGTCCAATTCAATTTCACATAACAACTCGTTTAGAAATGTCAAAACATGAAATATTGATTCTACCTTCAATCGTTTCTCAGAGTGAATTGCCTTTTTCAATAAAAATTGTCTCTTTTTTGCCGTTTTCATTGTCAATGATCTTTGTTTCCACTAGGAATAAAAATAATGTTTTTGCTTGAATATATAGTAATTAAGATACTGGTAAATTGAGTGTTCAGTTGTTCTAGAGAAGTTGTGAACATTTTCGTCTATCATTTTCAAATCCGTGTTTTAAAACAAACCGCGATGAAAAGGCTACCACAACTTTGAATTTCTAATTAGTACAATGCTAATTTAAAATTCCGCTTTGTTGTGTGTTGAGGAAATTTGTCGCTAACAAACAATTTGACTAATTGTAAAAAAATCAAATATATGGGCGGAAACTAAATATATCTCGACACAAAAAAAATCTGGCGTGACAAGCACAGAACACAACTTTCTCTTACCAAAGGTGTGCTCTGCGACGAGTCACACTAGATTTTTAATAAAATATTTATTTAACAAATTTTAAAATTTTGATTGTTAAATAAAAAGTTTTTTTTTTTTTTTTTATTCTTTGATTTATACACTACTATTATTAATAACATCTATGGACAAATATATTTCGAAAGTTTCCATATTAGTTATCATAAATATTAACTTTTTTTTTTACCATCCCACAAAGTAAAATTTTTCAATTAAAAAACATCGTAAATTTGAACTTTAATTTTCAGTTTTCATTGCTTATATTGAAATATTAATGATTGCAAAAACGAAACTCAACAGAGTCTTTTTCGAATTAAACTCATAAAAAATTTACTTCGTTTTTGTTTTCTTTCTATACTTTATATATATAGTACATTCAGTAATAAAACTTTTTTTTTGTTATTTCTTTTTGGGTTAATAATTTCTTGGGAAAGGAAATCCTCCCCCCCCCCCACCCGTAACCCATAACCAACAAAGTTGCTTCGTTCATTCAGTGTGGTCTGATAACATCGGCGAGAGAAGATGCTCTGAAGAAGAGGAGGATGGCTGCCATGGGAATCGAACCGATCCTTGACTTTTAATTTATTTTCCCTCCCCCTCTACTACCTAAGTAAACCTAGATAAAGCTATCTTGATACTTGATTACTCAATCGAAAACTGATTATATTTTTTTTTCTCAATAAATTTAATTAACCTTTTGATTTTCCAAACTAACATTATTAACTTGGAATTTTTTGTAGTCTTGACGAAACAAGTCAGTAGTCCTATTAATAATTTTGGAAAAATTAATTGGCTAATATTTTGGTAAGAATAAAAAAAAAAAAAAAAATCAATTTTGTTAGTTTGTAATCAGTATATTTATAGTTGATTATTTCCTATATTTTAATTGTCAATTTCGTGTCGATGATGAAGCTGTTAATGTATCTGACGGGCATACATTGATTAAAACTGAACAAATTGCTTTTTTTTATTTTTGCCAAAATATTATCCTAATTTATTTATTTTTTTCTGCGTTCTTCCACTCTGTACTCTCTAACTTTTTGTAAAATTGAATTAATGATTACAATTAGAATTTTTCGCTGGATCATTTACATATAGAAGGAAACAGAGAATAAAACTAGCATATAATGGACGCCTCTCACATCAATTTAATTCGTAGATATTTGCTCAGCCCAGGGCCGGAACTACGAGATTTTTTAGGGGGGCAAAATTTAATTTGCCGCCCCCTCCTTAAAATTTTCTATGCAAAATTCATATCATTTTACCTTTTTTTTTTTTTTAGTAAAACTTTCTTTAATTGCCGCCCCCTGATATCTGCCGCCCGGGGCACATGCACCCACTGCCCCCCTCTAGATCCGGCCCTGGGTCAGCCTGGTTATCATTAGTACAAAAAAATGATTTTTTGGACGGCCCGGTCAATATGTTAAAAAATATTTTCTAAGCAGGGGATTGATTCCAGAACGAGCGAACTTTCTCTGAATTTTTAAGAAAATTTTTTTTAACATATTGATAGGCACGGGCCCTCCAAAAAACCATTTTTTTGTACTGATAATGACCAGACGTTATGCCTGTCGAAATATCTATGAATCAAATTGATGTGAGAGGCGTCCATTCATGCTGATTATTCTCCTTTCCTTGGATTAATTATTTCAATTACTTGCAACTACTGTATCATCTTTCACTCACATTGCATGAATACTAACTACCAACTACTACTTGCTACTAATGAATTACCAATAATAATTTGCTAAATCTGGGTTTAAATTTTACTCTTCTAAAAATATACTTATTCAGATATTCTTCTGTCCAAAAGCATTATTATTTGACTACAAATCTTTTGAAATAAATAGGGATGGGGTCTAAATGGCCTTAGATGCCGAAAAAGACCTTAAAAAAAATATTTCTTAAAATTACAATATACTAAAGTTCTTATGAATAAATTAGTAAATTTTCTTCAATTTAAATCTGGTTCTGTTACTTATAGAGAGGAATAAACAAGCGAGAAGGGTTATTGTTATTTGGCTTGTCTAACTATCAGGCGCTCCCATCTTGAATTTTTTTTCTCTCATTCACACTCACATTCTCACAGTCTTTTCGGCAACTTAGGCCATTTAAGACTTTTAACGATACTTTTATGTTTAAATATATCTATTGGGGGTCCAGACATTCTTATTTAAGCCATTTGGAATCCAAATGGTTTAAATAAAATCGGACTGCCTGGGGTCCGAATCCGCGACTTTTGGTATACGAGGATAGCACGCTAACGCCATCTTGATTAAAAGATGTTTATTTTCTCTAAAACCACAATCTAATTAAACCTTTTTGGACAATATCCAGAATTGTATTAAATAGTAATAAGTATATAGGCCTATTAATTTTTCAATTAGAACAATATAGCTAGGCCTATATAAAAAAATTCTAAAAAGTATTTTAAAATCTTTTATTCATTGAGATAGAAAAATATTTACCCAACCTTTGTCTCTCTCATTATTTGCTAAGTTTAAAATAATATTAGCATACATTTTTTTTTTTTATTTCATCATTTTTAAACAGAGTAATTTTTTTTTAATGAATTAATCAAAAAGGAATCTCGTCATCATCATGAAAAACGCATATGATATGTGTTATTTTAAAATAATTGTGAACACTGAGGGAGAAACCTTTAATTATTTTCGAATTACATGTTGGTGGGGATTTATTTACTGTATGTTTATGATAAATTATAGCTATTTTAAAACATCATCTCTATTTTACTAGACTTATTTTTCGAAACAGAATATTTTTTATTTATATTAATATTACGAGAGTAATCTATTATAATCTCCAAAATCATTATCATCTATTTGATTATTTAAGAATTTTTTTAAAGAGAGGTTTTTTTTTTAACCCACACTTTTTTGCTCATTCACATTCACACTCACACCCACATGCACACAGTCTTCTCGGCAACTTAGTCCATATAAGACTTTACGATACTTGTATTTAATAATATACTTATAATGGGGATCCAGGCATATTTATTTAAGCCATTTGGTATCCAACTGGTTTAAATTAAATGATCGGACTGCCTGGGATCCGAACCCGCGACCCTTGGTATAGAAGGCCAGCACGCTACCAACCATACCACGGCCCGAGGGCTTTTACAGAGTTATAATTACATCATACATTTATATTTTCCGTGAAAACTTTTCCCTTTAAAATATAATTAACTTTAATTAAATTTACTATATAAATGATAAAACCCCTATTCTATTTTCTCATATTTGATATTAATTATATGAATTAAGTCAGCTGGGTATGTCATTTGTTTAAAATTAAAATTGAATTCGATCTTGTTGAAGGGACGCGGGGCGCGTAAGTTAACTTGGCTTGAAATTTGTTTGTAAATTTGGCTAACTCCTCTTCCCACTTGCCTTAACCATTCCATACAACTCCAACAGCCATGACCCTTATTCTGACAATTCCTTCAGGACCCTCCAGGATAATTCGCTTGCAAATTTGCCCTGTACGCTATTTGCCATTGAGCTGAAGCCACAAGCGACGTCGAGACTCCAGGCTTGGATCAATTAGCATAAAGCGTTGCAGGCGAGATCATTCGAGGATTATGTCCAAGAGGGGGACCCCAGGTTTTATGTCCTCATGTGCAAAATAACAATATCATAAAGGTTCTCGCTATTAATTAAGCCTCTCTTAATTTTTCACTTATTCTTATTTGTAACAACATTTACAAATTAGAAGAGCTTATCGGCTATTTCACACTTTAATTTAATTAGAAATATTAATTAATATCCAGGTGCTTTCATTTTGTTTATTTTAATCGCTTTTCTGCACTTTTTTATCAACTAATACATGCTTTTCTCTTGGTGCTTAGATAAAACTTGCAAAAATACACCCTCTAATTATTTATTTATTTTTTTATTTTGCCTGTTGTCTATCCCGCCAGTTTTTACATTATACAAATACATTAATACAAAAATAAACAGAATACAAAAAGCCCTCTAATTATGAGAGCTAAAAAAAGAAAACAATAATCAAAAAATATTTATTTTTCTTTCATTCAACTTGGAACGCTTGCTGATTTATATTTCTTGCTATCCCGATTGATGGCATAGACTCTCTGCCGAAACGTTAACCTCGTAAGCTGCTAAGCCCTGTCTTTTCTTGACTAAATCATGAATAAGATGTCGCATTATTGAACCATGAATCTGCTATTAAATCGGAAGTCGGCTCCGTACGGAAAAGTTAAAAATGACTTTGGTCTACCGTTTATAATAATTCACTCAATTTTTTTTCCTGCACTAATTTTTTTCTTTATTTCTGTTTATTGGAATCACACACCTTCTCTTTAATTAAAATTTTTATATAAAAAAGAAAAAACAAAAAAAAAAAAAAACAACATTTTTGCTGTTTGAAATATGGATTATTTTGAGTTTAGGTTGTAAACATTGCCTAATCTAATTCAACATTATGTGGGGATGGTGAAAGCCTCTATTTGAACAAAAAATTTGCTTAATATTAATCTTTTTAATAGCGATGAAAAGAGACTGTAGACTTTAAATTGGATATAGGAGACGTAGAAGCCAAGGAAATTAAATAAAAAACTTTTATTAATTATTAATTGTCGACATTTCAAGCGCTAATCACGATCTTCATTAATTATTTGTCCTGATGAGAGTCGTGATTAGCGACCGAAATATCGACAATTAATAATTATATAAAAGTTTTTTATCCTGAATCCAAATATGACCTCCGTTTTCCCCCACCGCGGACCGTTTTCGGGGGGAGCCCCCTACTTATTTCCACCCCTTTTCATTAATTATTGAAAAAGAATATTTTGGCCTTAACATTTCTTCAGAAGGTCTAGAGAAGTGAAAAGTTAAAAAACATTAACATTTGGATCCAAGGGATGGATGTGGGGGAGGATTTTGTCCCTTAAAATGCAAAAAAATCATAAAAAATAATTGATTTTTTCTGAATTTTTTCACTGATTTTCTACATATTCCAGCTGACAGGCCCACCTCACCCTTCTTTAAACATTAAATATACGGATTCTTCTTTCACTCCGAATATATTCCCAATAAATAAATAAATACAAAAAATAATACTTGAAAGTATTTTATTTATTTTGTGGTGAGTTTTAGCGGTGGATAACTGAAGTGAGTCTTTTAATATTTATTTAATTTCGAATTTATTCCCAACGGAATAAAACCCCGTTAATTTGCAAGTGAATAGAATTTTTATAAATAGATAATTTATTTGATAATTTTATTTTTTGGGCGCTCGGAGAGCAATGCTACTACAGCCTGTTTCCTTGCTGCCTACCTGTCAGGCGTCTTTTAGTTGTTCTTGAGTCGAGCCATCAGTCATTCGGTTCAGCTCCACTCTCTCTCTCTCTCTCTCTCTCTCTCTCTCTCTCTCTCTCTCTCTCCGTGTGTGTTTAGTTTATTTTATATTGTGTTGTGATTTGTGCAAATAAGACGTCCATCCACCAAACTCCCCACCTGGTCATCTTATTATTAAGGTAATGAATATTTTAACATCTCATTTGCATAACGAATTAAAGTAATTTTGTATTTTATTTTTCTCTCTTATAATATACTGATAAAATTATCCAATTTTTACTTTCTCTTACCTATGTATATATGTAATATATATATAGAGAGAAAGTATTGGATTCATGTCAAAAATTCGATGTCGAGATTTTGATGGATCTTCACGTTTTGAGGTCCCCTGAATCCAAAAAGTGGTTTTCGCGACATGGTCTGTCTGTGTGTCTGTGTGTGTGTCTGTGAACAAAATATCTCAAGAACGAAAAGAGCTAGGAGGTTGAAATTTTATATTTAAGTTAGGCCCCCCCCCATGGAACGTGACACGAAGCTTTTGAACAAAATCGACCCAAGAGTACTAGTACTTTACTGATGCACTTTTTCAGTTTTTTTCGATTTTCTCAAAATTCACTCCAACGATTTTTTTTAAATTCAAAAATCAATTATTTTTTAGATTCTCTTTAAGATGTATATTCTCATTTTGCGATTGAAATCTTCTGAAGACCACTTTACTCTTGTACTCCATAGAAAAGATAGGAGAAATGGTTGCCATGGTAACAAAATATAAATATTTTGCCATACTTATAAATTTTACATCTTGAAATTTGAATGTACCGTACTGTCGGAAACTAAATACATGTCGACACAAAAAATCTGGTGAGACACACAGTACACAACTTTCGATTACCGAAGGTAAGAGAAAGTTGTGTGCTGTGCGCCAGTCACACCAGATTTTTTAAATATAACTCTATGGTGAATTCGTGTACCCCAGAGGGAGGGTGAGAAAGGATGTAAATCACCTCTTCTAATAAACAAAATAGTTTTTTTCTCTAAAAATGAAAATTAAAATAGAAAATTATTTTTTTTTTGTAAATTTTTTACATTTAAGCAATGATTTCTTTCCCTCCCTCCTCACCCTCCACCCCCTCTAACAGAGAATTTATATTCTCCTATAATATTTAATAAGAAATTATTATTAAATAATTGAAAATATAAATTCCCTAAACTTTTATCTCTCGTCAGTGGCCTAGTAATAAGTGAGATTTTTGGAGGTGGAATTTTCTTTGTCACTGTCTGAATGGCTGATTTTCTTAAGCAGTTTCTCCACTCGCCTCCCCTAATTATAAGTTTAAAAATTCAGATGATTTTTTTTTTAAATTTGCTTACGTTTCTGTGTCATAACATGCCACAAGCCTATAAATCCGTTCTTCGTTTCATGAATATATTTCCTTTGTTTGTAGTTTTAGATATAATTCGATCCCCCTCGGCCCAGGCATCCCCTTATAGATATTCATTAATTCACATTCAATTATAAAAATAAATTAATGAATAAAATTGCATTTGTTTTTCTCATTAAAATCTTTTAGAATTTTATATAAAAATTAATTTTATTTCGTTTTTTAAAGGCCACCCCTCCCTCCCAAGTTATTTTCCCACTCTACAAATTTTCTTAAGACTTCAATTTTTCCCCTTATAAAGGTAGTCTACCCCATGTAAATTTTTTTCAAACTTTGACAAGAAGTAATTTTTACCCCTTTAGATAAAATATGGAAATATTGAAGGACATAGAAGAATCCGTATATTTAACTTTAAATTTGTGGAGATCAGCCTAAAAAAAATGAAAGTTATAGCCGCATATTTGCCAATTTGACCAACTGTGCAGCGAGGAGCTGTGAATCTTCCATCTTCTTGTAAGGGCATCGGAATCGCTCACACCCCACCCGCTATCCTATATATTTTTTTTAGTTGAGGGATGTTTAAGGAAGGGTGAGGTGGGTCTGTCAGCTGGAATATGTAGAAAATCAGTGAAAAAATTGTGAAAAAATCAGAAAAATCTGGTGTGACTGGCGCACAGCACACAACTTTCTCTTACCTTTGGTAATCGAAAGTTGTGTACTGTGCTTGTCACACCAGATTTTTTGTGTCGACATGTATTTAGTTTCCGACAGTACGGTACATTCGATTTTCAAGATGTACAATTTATAAGTATGGGAAAATATTTATATTTTGTTACCATGGCAACCATTTCTCCTATCTTTTCTATGGAGTACAAGAGTAAAGTGGTCTTCAGAAGATTTCAATGACAAAATGAGAATATACATTTTAATGAGAATCTAAAAAATAATTGATTTTTGAATTTAAAAAAAAATCGTTGGAGCAAATTTTGAGAAAATCGAAAAAAACTGAAAAACTACATCAGTAAAGTACTAGTACTCTTTGAGTCGATTTTGTTCAAAAGCTTCGTGTCACGTCCCATGGGGGTGCCTAACTTAAATATAAAATTTCAACCTCCTAGCTCTTTTCGTTCTTGAGATATTTTGTTCACAGACACACACACACACACACAAACAGACAGACAGACCATGTCGCGAAAACCACTTTTTTGGATTCAGGGGACCTCAAAACGTGAAGATCCATCAAAATCTCGACATCGAATTTTTGACATGAATCCAATACTTTCTCTCTCTATATATATTAACATATATATAGAGGTAAGAGAAAGTAATAATCCCCCCCCCCCCCCCCCCCTCTTTTTTTTTTTTTTTTATTATTTTAAATAAAAATTATAAAAAAAAAAAAAAAAAAAGAAAAAAACCCCTATATTTTAAATTTTAAATTTAAAAAACAAAAAAAAAAAAAAATAACCCAATATTTTTAATTTAAACCAACCCAACGAGAAACAGAGATATTTATATTTTTTTTTGTTGGAAGAGCAGCCCCCCCACACCCCCCCCTCTTTACTATATATTTTTTTTTAGTGGGGGGGGGTGAAGGAAGGGGAGGGGGGGGTAGGAAAAAGGAGGAAAAAAAGGAGAAAAAAGTGAAAAAAATCAGAAAAAATCAATCATTTTTAATGATTTTTTTGCGTTTTAAGCGATAAAATCCTCCCCCACATCCACCCCTTGGATCCAAATGTTAAATGTTTTTTAACTTTTCACTTCTCTAGACCTTCTGAAGAAATGTTAAGGCTAAAATATTCCTTTTCATCCCTCCAAATTTGATTCATGGCCCTATATTTAACGAAAAGGGGGAAATAAGTAGGGGCTCCCCCCCCCCGAAAACGGTACGGGGGGGAAAACGGAGGTCATATTTGGATTCATGAGGTCATTTTACTTAAGAATCTGAAGGAATTATCTCGGGGCCGAAAAAAAAGTTTCATTTTGCCTCACAGTCTAATTTATACTTAATTGATGTTTCTATTGTAGTTTTTCGGCATCTTAGGCTATTTAAACTTTTAATGATGCTTATATTATAATTATGATATACCTTGGGTCCAGGCGTATTTATTTATACCATAGTAAATTAAAATTAAATATACAAATTAAACATTAGGTTATTTGTTTCAAAGGTCCGAAACAAATAACCTTAACTTTGAAACAAATAACCTAGTGTTTAATATGTATATTTAATTTTAATTTACAAAATGTTTCAACGAGAACCAACGGTCGAAAATTTAAATCTTATTATACCATAGTATTCAAATGATTTCAATAAATTCATCGGACTGTCTGGGTTCCGAACCCACTCGTCTTGGCTTTTAGATTATCACCATTGATATTTGACATCATCTCTAACCTCTCGGCCATGAGTATTGTAAGGTGTATATAGATTCGAAAAATATTTGATTTACTTTCAAAACGGTCAAAATATTGCTAAATTTAAACAGGATTGTGATGCTCGTTTAGCCAATTGCTATTGACTAGTGACTCTTTTATCTCATCGATAGGTTTGGATATTCATTTATAGAGGTGTCGATTTCTGGATACTGAACTTTGAGATAGATGCCAGACTACTTTGTTATAGTTATAATTAAAACTCAATTGAAAAATAACTCATTCAATTTAATTCAAAAATTTGTATACTACTAAAACTGCACATCTATTTTTATAACGTTTATTCATTACTCTCTTTGTCTGACGTTTTAATCCGATGACCCTAACCTTGGATCAAAACGTCAGTCAGACTAGAAGAATAATGAATAAATGAAATAAAAATAGACCCACTCTTTTTTTTTTTTATTACAACCTTTAAAATTTTAAAGTTAAAGGGACTGAACCAACATTCTACGTCAGTGCTATCTGTGGGATTATGTAATGACATTCGAATACTACTCCCTTATCTAATTTGAAATCAAATGATCTTTATACCATGTAAAGAGGGAAATTATTAGCTATAATCAAAGCCTTCTCTATCTCTTTCTCACTTCGTCTTTTCCCCTCTTAGATATTCAGATAATTGACTTATTGTCAGCCTCTTCACATCTTAATTACACCTCAAATTTATTTATTTATTCAAAGCAAAGTTATCGTGAATAGTTTCGAATATAATAATATAACAAAGTAGTAAAGTTTTAACATATTATAGATAAGAATGAAGAGGTGAAAAAGTTAACGCTCTTGCTAACTGAAATATGAAGTTAAAACAGTAGATAAATTACTAAAGTTAATCGTCAATAAAGTCGAGTAACGAAAACTGATAAAGTGGGTGAGAAGAAGAAAGACGAACGATAAAATGAAATTACAGGTATAAGATAGAACTAAACAAAATTTTTTAATTTCTTGGAAATAATTATGGTTTATTAAGAGGAAATTATAATAGCAGTGTGTGTGTGTTCTCATGAATATTAATAAATAATATACATTATTTAAATCAGCAAGTCTCTCAATCTTGTATGATTCACGCTAACTTATTTCAAGTTTAACGCCTGTTTGTAGGCAACCTCTCTTGAGATTTTGTTATTCCACACACCGGATATTTTGGTTAGAATTCGATTCTATTCACTAAATTAATAGACAAACATATCCAATAGTTCAAGGAATAATTAGGTTTATATTTAATAATTTATTAGCTTGTAGTTTGCATCTACTGTATTTCTTGGAATATACCCTTGTATTGCTCATTCCACGAAGTAAACGGATTCCCCTTTCTCTGCTTCTTCTTTGAAGTCAAATTCAATAGGTCTACTCTTTATATTTCTAATTTCTACACTCAAACACTAGCGATTCTTTAATAAATCAAATTTTTACTTATATATATATAGAAAGTATTGGATTCATTTCAAAAATTCGCTGTCGTGATTTTGTTGGATATACATGATTTGAAGTTCCCTGAATCCAAAAAAGTGGTCTTCGCGACATGGTCTGTCTGTGTGTTTGTGAACAAAATATCTCAAGAACCAAAAGAGCTATGAGGTTGAAATTTTATACCTAAGTAAAGTACCCCCTTGGGACTTGACACAAAGCTCTTGAACAACATCGACCAAAGAGTACTACTACTACTTTACTGATGTAATTTTTTAGTTTTTTTTTTTGATTTTCTCAAAATTCGGTTCAACGATTTTGATTAAAATTCAAAAATCACTTATTATTTAGAAGCTCTTTAAAATGTATATTGCCATTGAAATCTTTTGACGTACAGTTTACTCTTGTACTTCATAGAAATGGTTGCCATGGTAACAAAATATAAATATTTTCCCATACTTTTACATTTTACATCTTGAAAATCGAATGTACCCTACTGTCGGAAACTAAATATATGTCGACACAAAAAATCTGGTTTGACTTGCCCAGAACACAACTTTCTATTACCAAAGAAAAGAAATAAATTCAGGCCGAAAGTCATATTCTGTTTGAATTTCGAGAAATTCAATTTGACTGATATCTCCATCATTATAATCACATCACAGCCACAACCTCAAGCAATTTTTTATTTCCTCCCAAGTGCCATACTATGCCGTATGTTGAGTCAATTTGTTGTTCAGCTTTTAATTTTAATTAATTTCTTTATTGAATTTAAATTTGGAGTGAATACTGTCTCTGGAATAATAGAAAATATTTTTTATTGAATTTAAAACTAACAGCCTTTTATATTGAACATATTTATTTTAAATATAGAATAATGAAAAGTTAACAAGTAAATCTACGGTTTCTTCTGAAATATCTTAAATGTTAAAGTAATAAAGAAAAAAAACAACCAACATAATTTTCTTCCAGTGGAGCAACTGGGAGGGTGGGGGAATTTACGGGTGAAATTATAATTAATTTCTTAGGCTTTGAAACATTCTTTCTTTTCATTTTAACAAAATTGTGCATTTGTTTCAAATATTTTTAACCATAAAATCCCCGAAAGATTCTGCTTAATGCTAAACAGAAATATTCCCCCTCCATTAAAGACAATGGTTGCGCCACTGCTTCCTTTCTTCTATAATATTTTTTCTCGTGAATTCGACTTAGAATTTGTTACGGTCAACAGTCACACATAAATGTATATTGATGTCAAATTTACTTATGGGATTTAGGTTTATATAGTTGAAAGGAGGCTTGGTTCAGAAAGCCCATCTTAAAGAGAGAAAATTCCAAACATACACGGAATCGTGAACCCAAAGGCTTATAAAAAAAAAAGTAAAAAAATGCTTTCCGACATTTACCATAATAATATAGACAGACCCTCTTTTATTTTCCTTTTTATTAAATAAAAACAAGAAATATTCTAGTAATCTTTTAATATTTTTCATAAAAAAAAGTTTTATAAAATATTTTATATTTCTTTTAACACATTTCATAATAAATTTTCTGTTCACAGGTGTTCTTTCACTCATAAATGGAAAATTATTATCATTTTTGTTTTTATTTAATGAATTTCAGTAGGCAAAGATATGACCAAAACATATCTCTAAATATAATTTAAAAAAGTGTCTTTATAAAGAATGCTTAATTTCATTATATGACTTCGTTCGCTCTTATGAGAGGGGGAGTGAGTGAACACATTTTTTCTGCATTTGGAATTTACTCATGTTTAGTACTCTTTTGTTGTTTGAATTAGAAAATACTCCAATAATTCTTATTATTCAAAAAAGAGCATTCCTGTGGATCTCATTTAATTTTTTTTATTTAATTAGAAAATTGTTATTGCCAATTCCTGAGTCAGAGTTGTTACAATCTTGTTCTTTTACCTTAGTATTCTTTTCTTGTATATTGAGGATGATAGATGTAATTTAAGATAACATTTCCTGACTTTTATTAGAAAATATGTCAGTTTTATCTAGAGCAACTCTCAGTCACCATCCACATTTTTTTAACACACTTTTTTTCTCACTCACACTCACACACACATTCACACAGTCTTTTCGGCAACTCAGGCCATATAAGACTTTGACGATAACCGTTATTGATTAATATACATATTGGACGCCCAGGCATTCTTATTTAAGCCATTTGGTATCCAGTACGGTACATTCGATTTTCAAGATGTACAATTTATAAGTAGGCCTATGTGAAAATACTTATATTTTGTTACCATGGCAACCATTTCTCCTATCTTTTCTATGGAATACAAGAGTAAAGTGGTCTTCAGAAGATTTCAATGACAAAATGAGAATATACATTTTAAAGAGAATCTAAAAAATAATTGATTTTTGAATTTAAAAAAATCTGGTGTGACTGGCGCACAGCACACAACTTTCTCTTACCTTCGGTAATCGAAAGTTGTGTACTGTGCTTGTCACACCAGATTTTTTGTGTCGACATGTATTTAGTTTCCGACAGTAGGGTACATTCGATTTTCAAAATGTAAAATTTATAAGTATGGGAAAATATTTATATTTTGATACCATGGCAACCATTTCTCCTATCTTTTCTATGGAGTACAAGAGTAAAGTGGTCTTCAGAAGATTTCAATCACAAAATGAGAATATACATTTTATAGAGAATCTAAAAAATAATTGATTTTTGAATTTAAAAAAAAATCGTTGGAGCAAATTTAGAGAAAATCGAAAAAAACTGAAAAAGTGCATCAGTAAAGTACTAGTACTCTTTGGTCGATTTTGTTAAAAAGCTTCGTGTCACGTCCCATGGGGGGTGCCTAACTTAAATATAAAATTTCAACTTCCTAGCTCTTTTCGTTCTTGAGATATTTTGTTCACAGACACACACACACACACACAGACACACACACACACACACACACACACACACACACGACACACAGACAGACCATGTCGCGAAAACCACTTTTTTGGATTCAGGGGACCTCAAAACATGAAGATCCATCAAAATCTCGACATCGAATTTTTGACATGAATCCAATACTTTCTCTCTCTATATATATTAACATATATATAGAGGTAAGAGAAAGTAAAAAAAAATGGTTGGAGCGATTTTAGAGAAAATCGAAAAAACTGAAAAAGTGCATCAGTAAAGTACGATTACTCTTTGGTCGATTTTGTTCAAAAGCTTCGTGTCACATCTCATGAAGATGCCCAACTTAAATATAAAATTTCAACCTCCTAGCTCTTTTCGTTCTTGGGATATTTTGTTCACAGACAGACAGACACACACACACACACACACACACACACAGATCATGTCGCGATAACCACTTTTTTGGATTCAGGGGACCTCAAAACCTGTATATCCATCAAAATCTCGACATCCAATTTTTGACATGAATCCAATACTTTCTCTCTCTCTATATATATGTATATTAACATATACATATAGGTAAGAGAAAGTAAAAAAACACTGTCTTTTAAATAATTAGGGTTTAAACTACATTCTTTATATATATCTAACAAATCTGTGAATATCTCAGTAACTAGAAGGGCTACGAGGTTGAAATTTTATATTTAAAAAAAATATGCATCTATCCAAGGGGTGAAAATAAAATAATACAACCTTTACAATTACAGAAAATTATAACCAAATACTAAATAAAATTAAATATTAATAATTTGTTGCGGTAATTTATTATTAAATATATAGTTTAAAGTCACTAAAGCTTGAAATTTTAATAGGAGTAACCCGAGATAGTGAAATCTGATTGTGATACAAGCTCCCCACTAAAGTATCTTGATATTAGATATTGATATTAGAGATGTTTCTGAGTTATCGGGTAGTAAACCTAATCGCAATGAATTAAGTGAATAGAAATTACTTCTAGCAAAAATTAAAACTTTTTTTATTCGAATCAAAGAACGAAATAAAATTATTTATCAAACCTATATTTTTATTTATTTATTGGTGGGCGGTTGACGGCCCCCCATCTACTACAGCCATATGCTCCTCCACACAATTTTATAAATAAGTAGTACATAGTATCATTGATAACATATAACCTATATTTAAATGAGATATTTGAACTTTCCTGTATATATTTTTATAAAGGAAATAAATAGGTGTAGATAAAACGATGCTCGTATCTTATTATCTGGTCAATAGAGAGGCCTTTTAATGAATCTTTGCAGTTTGACATTGAAATCCAATTTTTACTTTCTCTTACCTATATATGTATTGTATATAGCGAGAAAGAAAGTATTGGATTCATGTCAAAAATTCGATGTTTAGATTTTGATGGATATACACGTTTTGGTGTCCCCTAATCTAAAAAAGTGGTTTTTGCAACAGGGTCTGTCTGTGTGTCTGTGAACAAAATATTTCAATAAGTAGAAGAGCTACGAGGTTGAAATTTTATATTTAAAACTAGGCATCAAGCGCCGCCTTCGGGAGCGGGGTTTCCCCTAACCAAAGGTCGGGCCCCATTGTACCCCTAGCTCCTTTCCTTTTTCATTTTTATAATATAGAGATTATTTTAGGTTAATTATTCATGAACTGAAGATTTTTTCTGAAACATATCGCTTTCCAAGACTCTTCGTTTAAAAGTGACAAAATCAATTCCATTTTTAGAATTCTTTATAATGTCCAGAAATAGCAGGACATGTTGAACACAAATCGACATTTCCTTACCATGGCAACCCTTTCGGCTGTACCTTTATTTTTCGCTTATTTAAATTAATAAATACTTTGTTGTATGTTTTTCAACCCAAACCTGTCCGGGCTCCACAACAACACAAATTTAATCAAAATTAGCTCAATCTTAATACGAATTCAATCCACCTTATACAGAAAAATTTTACTTATTAAAATGACTGTCTAAATGTTTATATAAAATTTCTGAGGAAAAAGTCAATTAAGGAATATCAAAATTAATCCCATGAAACTTATATTAATTTAAAATACGGTATTCTTATTTTCCCCCACCCCCCGGTGGATCCGCACCTGATTACTGATCATCCTTTGAGTAAAAAAAAAAAAAAAATTGCACAGAAAAAGAGAGTTCAACCTCCATTAAAGAAAAAGAAAAATATTTATTATTCATAAAATATGCGAGCTTTCTTCAATTGATTCAACTTTTTACATGCTATAAATTTTTTTTAATATTCTAATAATAATTGTTAAACATTGGAACAAAAATATCGTAAAGATTTTATGAGACAGATTTATATGCAAATATCTTTTCCCGTACTAATTTATCGTTTATTATATATTTACCGTAATAATAAAATGACTTTTATTGAATTGAAATATATTCATTATTAGAGTGTAAATTTCTCCTTGCTCTTCACCTATTTTATAGTACGATCGATATAAGTAAAATATAAAATTTGAATGTGTACATACCTGAACCTCGGAATCAGAAATATTTTCGTAAAAATTTTTTTTTTTTCTTTTTTCATCCAAAAAGATTAAATATTGACAAATTTCCTGTGATTAGCAACTAAAATAAATAAATCTCAATTATTCAATCAAGCATAACGATAGTCTCATTAATCAAAAAAAATTTTAAGTTTATGGAGAAAAAAATAACCAGCGACTGCTTGCCACGTTAAAATAATTTATTTGCAGATATTTCGGTGCCTAATGAAAACAACCCTCAATGCATCAACTGGAGTATAAAAGACAAACATATACAACTGTCTGCAAATTTACAATTTAGATCTGTTTACATTTAAAATGATTGAGGGATACACGCGCCCGCAGCGGGGACTTACAGGGATTAACACCCCCGCACCAGGGACACACACGCCCGTACCAGGGATACCCTCAGCAGATCGAAAATGACCAGAAGAAATTGTGTGTCTCTGGTGTGGGCGTGTGTATCCCTGGTGTGGGCGTGTATATCCCTGTGTGTCCCCCTGGTTCACTATGCAGACTAGCTGCGGCGTGTGTATCCCTCGATCATTTTTATTCATTTTTACTCGGGCGGTTCACTCTGAGAAATTGTTTTAAAACATACACAAATAATTAAATAAATAAATAAATAAATAAATAATATTTATTGACCAAAAGAAAAGAAAAACAACTATGCACCAGGCATATACATTTAGTTGAACAAATAATTGTATATACATAGGCCTATATGTATATAGATACAATTGTAAGTATGAATTTAACAATAAATTTATTCTCTCTAATTGTAATTTTAAATATCTTATAATAATTTTTGTTTTCAGTTTCCCTCAGCTTATCAGATGTTGTTCCATCAATATATAGAATTGCTTCACATGCATTTTATAAGCTTGTAAAACGCCCCACAATCGTATAATGTATATAAATTGATTAAATAATATTGTAAATTGCCGGACAGTTGTATTATATGTGTCTTTTATGTTCCAGTTCATGGCCCGATCAAACTAGGGGGGGGCATGGTCAGATCATGGTCGTCCGGGGGGGCAATCATGGTCGTCCAGATTGTGACATAGCTATTTTTTATATAGAGGGGGGCAGCGCCCCCCTGCCCTCGCTGGGCCCCATGTTCCAGTTGATTCACTGAGGATGATTTGCGTTAGGCATATAAATTATTTTAACGTGAAAAGCAATCGCCGGTTATTTTTTCTCCATAATCTTAATTCTATCGTCCCAGCATTTCTTGTACTTCAAAAAAATTTGTAATAGAAAATAAATAAAGTTTACCCATTGTTTTAAACTCTTCTGAGCCCCGAAGAGTTCCGCATCCTCTCAAAGGCAAATTTTCATAATTTTTTTTTTTTTTTTTTTTTTTTTTTAGTAAATTTTCCCCTCGTCAAATCCCCTGTTGCGAATATCATTTGACTGTTTTTTTGTATACGAGTTTCTTTCATTGAAGAATTTTGGGGTTGGGGGTCGGCCCCTCCAAATAAAAATAATTTTTTTAAGCAAGATTTTATTCGAATACGAAATCCGTAAAAAAAAAAAATATTTTTTAATTTTAATGCTTTCCTTAAGGCGCCCCGCGGTGGTTGGTAAGCTTTTTTCTGCCGGCGTTGCTCTAGGGGGGAAAAGAGGGGGTTAGTGTTTTCTCTAGAAAAAAAGAAAAAACAAATTTCATTTTATTCTTTCCTTTTAATTAATTAAAAAAAAAAAAAATTTTTTTTTTTTTAATAATAAGAAATTTAATTTATTCAATTTAAAGTTATCGTTTTTTTTAAAATATATTTTTTTTTTTTTATTAATATAAAAAAAAAAATTTTTTTTTTTAAAAAAAAAAAAAAAGGGTTTTTTAAGTTGTAAATTTTTTTAAAAAGTTTAATTTAAAAAAAAATTAGAGGTATATATTTTAAAAATTGTAAGGTGGAAAATCCCAAAAATTAACCCCGAGAGACGCACCTTAAATAAAAAAAAAAATTCATATATAGGTCAAGAGAAAGTAAAAAAGAGAATATAAATAAATTTTATTTAATTATTTATAAAACAAATAAAAATTCCAGTTACAATGAATTATGGTTTTCAATTTTTCAAAGATGAAAGATTTCATCTTTTTTCTCATCTTTTTTTTTTAACGAA
This sequence comes from Euborellia annulipes, assembly GCA_023213315.1. Taxonomy (NCBI): domain Eukaryota; kingdom Metazoa; phylum Arthropoda; class Insecta; order Dermaptera; family Anisolabididae; genus Euborellia; species Euborellia annulipes. Next base: position 32,453 of record JAKCPI010022146.1, on the reverse strand, counting down.
TCATTCTAAATTTCTAGTAAAATAAAAGAAAAAAATATCATTACTTCTCTCTTCTTTTCTTCCTTACCTTTTTCATATAATTATAAATGCGTTTGTGTGTGTGTGCGTTTTCGTCTTCGAATTAGTTCGAGTCCTCTCTCGTAGACAAATAGGAATGCGCCCATCTTGTTGGCCAACTTAGCGTAGAAAAAAACTTATTTGCTTGGTCAAAGGCAAGAAAAAAAAAATGTTTTCCAAGGCGCTGGAGAGATCGATTGCGTCATATAATTGGACTGAGAAAAACTTAGTATTGCCTCAAGGGGAAAAAAAGTACCTCAAAGAAACTTAATATTTACCCGAAATTAAATTATAAATTAAAATGGAGCAAGCAAGCGCTTATGACTGGCCGATTTCAAATAAACTCACGTATTTTTTACCCCATTTTAATTCAGATTGTTCCAGTTGAATGATAACAGACCGATCGATGGAAATTAGCAATTCAATTTTTTTTTTTTTTTATAAAACAGATATTTATACAATAAACAGAGTATGTGTTAAAAAAATTTAGTAAAAATGTTCGATATTTTTTTTTTTTAATGCTTGAGCGGTTCTGAGGTTGATGTAAAAAGTTCAAAAAAATGATTGGAGCAGAGATAGATTTCTTGCTTGTCCAAGAGCCAATGATTTAAAATTAAAATAATTTAATAATAATTAAAAGTAAACACTAGGTTTAATTTAAAAAAAGTTTTATTTGGTTTATGTACATTTCGATGTACACATAAATTATCATCATCAGAACTTTATTACAAACAACAAAATGTTTTAACATCGAAATTTACATAAACCAAATTAAACTCCATTTTTTTAAACTAAACCTAGTGTTTACTTTAATTTATTATTAAGGTTCGACTGAAACAATATTTTCAGCCGAAAATGAAACCGATTTTCGGTCTCAATCTTAGTTTCGGCCGAAACCTTAACCAAAACTTGTATTTCCTATATAAAATTCATATAAGATTTAAACTTTCGACAGTTGGTTCTCGTTGAAACATTTTGTAAATTAAAGTTTAATATACAAATTAAACACCAGGTTATTTGTTTCAAAGGGTTTATTAATTAAAAATTAACCTTTAATACGTATTTCGACAATTATTTGTCAACTTTAGAAGAACTTTAGAACGACAACGCAGAGGAGCACCTAGGATGACTTGGCTTCATCGGGTCAAGAGAGACATGACCGAGCTTGGCCTGTCGGAGACGACATCATTGGATAGAAGAGAGTGGAGGGGGAGAGTAAGGTCCGCCGACCCCGCACCGCGGGATTAATAATGGCGAGGACAGAAGAAGAAGACTTGATAACTTTAGAATGTAATCACATGTCAACTTTAGAATCATCACAGGCTTATTAAAAGTAATCACTTCTGACAAGTAATTGTCGAAATACGTATTAAGTGTAAATTTTTAATTAATAAAACCTTTGAAACAAATAACCTAGTGTTTAATTTGTATATTTAACTATAATTCATACCTACTGTATGTGTGTTCATAACCTATGTATTCCTATGGAGGTGCACACACTGCTGCCGAAATAGAGTTGTCGGCAGCAGTGTGTGCACCTCCATAGGAACACATAGGTTGGGTTCGCCACCGGACTAGGGTTGGTAGATTCGGAGGCTGAATCGATTTTCGATTTTCGATTTTTAAAATCGAAACCAAATAATCGATTTTTAAAAAAATCGATTTTTGCCTTAAAAAAATCGATTTTCAATCGATTTTCGATTTTTTTTTACAAAAAATCTTTCACTATGCCCATAAGTTGATTTTAAGGTTCTGCTTACGATTTCCAAGCGGTTTGTGGAACAAGAAAAATAGAACGTTGCATTACTGATGCCCAAATCAATTTATTCAGTCTTTATAACTTCTTTAAAAACCAACACATTGTATATGGTATAACATATTTAGTGTTTATAACTTAAGTTTTAACGTTATAACGTAAATTTTAACAAACCAAGAGAACTAAACATCAGCTTCTATATTTCTCAAAAAATATGGTGGGACTCGTCGCACAGCACAACTTTCTCTTATCTTCAGTAAGCGAAAGTTGTGTTCTGTACTTGTCACATCAGATTTTTGTGTGGACATATATTTAGGTTCCGACAGTAAGCTTAAGGTACATTTGAATTCAAGATTTTTTTTCTAAAACACCCTTTTTTTTCATTCACACACCATTCACACAGTCTTCTCGGCAACTTAGGCCATTTAAGACTTTTACGATATACGATATCCGTTATTGATAATGCACACATATTAGGGGTCCAGGCATTCTTATTTTAGCCATTTGGTATCCAAATGGCTTAAATAAAATCATCGGACTACCTGCGGTCCGAATCCGCGACTTTTGGTATACGAGGTTAGCATGCTAACCACTACACCAAGCCCCGAGGGCTGAATTCAAGATTAAAATTTATAAACATGGGGAAATATTTATATTTTGTTACCATTGCAACAAATTCTCCTATCTTCCTATGAAATACAAGAGTAAAGTGTACTTCAAGATGAGAGCGACATTCTAAAGAGTCTTCTAAAAAATAATTTTTTTTTTTTTTTTTTACAAAAAAAACTATTCACACTTTTTTTCACACGCACATTCACTTGACACACATTCACACTTTCTATTGCGGAACCAAAGTTGCCATACTAAGACAAATACGATATCCGCTGATTTATGAAATCCCTATATATGAATAGGTGTTCGGGAAATTTCGGAGGGAAGCCATGGGTCTCCCGGATGGCTTAAATACGCTCCTGAAATTCGTCCTATCTTTCCTATGAAATACAAGAGTAACGTGTACTTCAAAATGAGAATATACATTTTAAAGGGCATCTAAAAAATAATTGATTTTTGAATTTTAATCAAAATCGTTGAGGCTATTTTTAAGAAAATCAAAAAAACCTGAAAAACTACCTCAGTAAAGTACTAGTACTTTTTGGCCAATTTTAATTAACCGCTTATTTTCTCGCTCCAGGGGGTGTCTATCTTAAATTCCAACCTCATAGCTCAAATCCTTCAAGCTTAAAATTGAACACAGACGGACAGATCATGTCGCTAAAATCACTTTCTTGGAAAATCGAAAATCGAAAATCGGCCGTCAAAAATCGATTTTTCCGATTTTTTCAAAACACTGAATCGATTTCGATTTTAATCGAAAATCGAAGCTCAAAATCGATTTTCGATTAAAATCGAAATCGATTTGACCAACCCTACACCGGACTCAACTCAAGTCAAGTGAGGTCCAGGTGTGAATCCACCTTTAATGAAATTTAATGGTGGAAATATATTGAGGAAGGATATAGGAATGCAGGCAACCAAAAAAATAAAACACTCGCAATTCCCTTTAAATGTACAGAGGTTTCGAGTAAAGTTTATTCACCCATCTTCAGTGGAGATTTCTAGTGGGAGAGAGTCAAGTCTCTTTGATTATACATAGTTGTCATTAAGGACTGATCCAGTATTTAATAAAGCAATATGATGGTAAATTATATTGAAATTTCAAACTCATTTATTATCATATTATTTTATTAAATAGAATACGTAGTAGTATTTAATGACAACTATGTATAATCAAAGAGACTTAACTCTCTCCCACTAGAAATGTCCACTGAAGATGGGTGAATAAACTACCCGAAACCTCTGTACATTTAAATGGAATTGCGAGTGTTTTATTTTTGGCTGCATTTCTATATCCTTCCTTACTCTATATTTTATTTATAAAAAAATAAAAGTTTCAAGGTGAACAATATCCAGTTGCTTGTGAATCTTATATATATTTTCTAGAATATAAACTAAAGTAATTAAATAATAAGTTCATGAATAAACACGCAAGGAACATTTTGAATCCTTTATATACATTTCACAATAAGCACCGGTATATAGTATAATAAACTAATAATGTTTCTTTTTGTTGCAGGTCTCATTTGGTTCAAACAACTCCAAACTCCGAGATAGAGACAACGTCCCACGCATGCTGAAGAGTGAGTAAAATATACAAATGTATTAATTTGTTTGTTTCTAACACTTAGAACAGATTTAAAGGTTTTGTTTTATGACCATCGTATTAGATCGCCACTAAAGAAAATTATAATATCGTGGTTATTAATTAATTTAAAATAAATAAACTTAGAAATACTAGTGGAAGAAAGGAGTGAAGTTGTCACTCAATATCTAACAATACTTTCTCTCTATATATTTCATATAGTTAGGGTAAGAGAAAGTAAAAATTATTTATTTATTAAAGCTTTTGTGGTTTGTTTTATTATTATTATGGGAGTTTTTAATTATAGGCCACATTTTGTATTAATTATTTATTAAAAATATAAATACTGTAGAATGTTTTGACTACTTATTCTGCAGTCGTTTTCAAGTACTGTGCACTTGCTCTGACTCAAGTGAACTAACCGATACGTGTCAGGTTAGTTCACTTGAGTCGGAGTAAGTGCACAGTAGTTAAAAACGAGTGCAGTATAAGCATTCGAAACGTTGTCCAGTATTTATATTTTTAATAAATAATTAATACAAAATGTGGTCTATAATTACAAACTTCCATAATAGTCTACTAATTATTTATTTTATTATTACATTTTTTACCCTTTCGAATTTAATTTCTTTTTTTTTTTTGAAATTTATGTTGTTTGAAGGAATTATGCTTGGTTTGATATTAGTTAACTTTGAATTTAGTAAATAATCTATAATTATAAAACTCTACTTTCTAAATTATAGACCAAAATTTGTTTCTCTTCCGGAAAAATCTTTTTATTTTCCATTACTTTTTTCTTTCTTCTTTTTTTTGAATAGACCTACTAAAATTAAATTGCTTATGGGAAAAAGTTCCTATTTAATTTTAATACTTATATAGTAAAGAAGGGCTGAATGGTTTCGTGCCACAATCGCAAATAACGTTCTTCGTTGGTTTATTCTTCTCAGATATAAACATTCTCATATTTTAAATTAAGTAAAAAAAAAGCTTAAATACACTCACAACACACGTGAACACACCACCATCATCTAAACTCTATTATTCAAATTCAGAAATATTAGACAAATCGGAATTCCCCCTCCCCCTCCCATCCGCGTCCAAGAAGTTAAAGATAGTGACCAATATCAATATGGATAATCTCAAAACTCAAAAGTTTCGAGTTCAGATCCCAAGCATTGCGATGAATATTTATTTGAATCAACTGGCTACCAGTTCGTACCATATTAATAATTGTGCCTGGATCACATGTATCGTTAAATATTCACTAGTTATTTGACAAACCCATCAACAAGAAATAATTGTTCTAATATTTTTTAATCACTTTGTTTTTCCATATTTATTTATTTATCCATATTTTCCATATTTATTTATCTATAGTAATTCCTAGTAATGCCAGAAAAAATTTTGTTAGTGTACAGTACATAATATTTCTCCTTATTGAGAATGATATTCATTTTTGTAAAAAGTTTATTGAAATAAAAAATAATATAAATCTAGCCTCGGGTCCTATTATTAGAATAATATTAACGAAAATAAATAAATAAATATTCGGTATTGGTTATGATAATTTTTCAAACAAAAATTTCTTTTTATGACCCAAAGTTGATTTTAATAAATAATTTATTTTATTAAATATTAAATATCTGACCACATCATACATATTCTTTATAATTTATTTATTTATTTTTTTATATTTATTACAAAAAAAATTAATTAAATTATTTATATTGATAGATTTTTTTTTGCCATTAAAAAAATATTAAATAAAATCACGTTTGTTGGTTAAAGATGAGTTCACGTTTATGTTTTATTTTATCATTTGAATATAAATATAATATAAAGTTATACAACCGTGAAATCCCATAAAGAGAAATACCAATATTACCTCAAAAGGGAAATTACTCACGGATACCTACCAAAACTTTCGCTATTTTCTCTATTAGAAATGTTTTTATATTTTCACTTCATATTGAATTGATTATAAATTATAAATACTACTTAAATTAAGTAAACCTTAAGAATATTTAATTAAAGTTTTTTTTTATTTTGAATTGAATTGGTAAAAAGAAAATGATAAAAAATTATTAAGATAATAAAGAATCGACTCTATATTGTTTATAGGAAAAATTAAAAAAAAAAAAAACACTAGGTCAAAAGTTTCAATTATTAAAAAACTTATATAAGTTTAATAAAATAAATCACTGGAACTTATGACCTAGTGTTTTTAATTTTCTTATAAACAATGAAAAACTTAACTTGTGAGCGAATACTGTCGATTGCTTGTTATCTCGAGATCTCAGTTTAAAATATTTATTTTATTTTATTTCCATGTGATGTGAAGTTGACGATATAAAATTATTTTTTTTTTAGTGTCATAATTTTGAGTGATTTTTCCTCTCATCTATATCAATCACTTACGAATTTAAAATTTATAGCCCCCTCAATAACTAAGTTCTCCTATTATTTATTTGGGGTCGATTTCTAAGCTGGTCACGATCGTTCCCTTTCCAGAGAGAGATAAGGGACACGAAGTTGGCTTAGGTCAAGTATATCCGCCAGTGAAAAATTATTGTTCCCAATAAAAGAATAAGGAAAAGATTTTCAAATTAATAACATCACTCTTTATTTTGCGATATACTGTATTATACAAAAAATCTATTTTCCTTTCATCATTCTTTGAAAGTGTATCTTAATTTATATCATTTTTTCCATCTTTTATCTATATGTAAATAATATACTAGACAACTAGTCTTGAATAATCCACCCGCACCACTTTTACAAGATTAATTTATTTTTAGTAAACAATTTTGCTACACCCCTATGAGGCCTTACACATATTTTGAAATTATTTTTGAAAATTTTCCTGCACCTTTTTTTTTTTTTTTTTTTGCTTTCCCCGATGCCCACTCAACCATCCTAGGCTACTTTACAGTTTTTTTTGTTTTGTTTTTTTAATTTGTTTAAGTTCTTTTTCTGAATTTATACCCCGCCCATATTTATTCCTTGATTGGTAGTCAATTCAGTTGAAATAAATTTTTCCCCTGGGATGGGATGCGAACCCTCGACCTTTGAATGCTCTACCTCTGAGCCATAGCTCAAGAGCCTCAAAGTTGAGAACTCATTTTATTATTAGATTTTGCGTCTATTCTATAAAACAACGCCAGAGTCCTTATTTATATTTATTTAGAAAAATCCCTGTTGCTAAGCTCCGGAAAATTTAGTTCAGCAATTGATACATTTTTACTTTTTTTAAATTTAATTCGATCTTAGAAAAATTCTCTTTAATAAATACTAAAATAGTTTTATATTAAATTAAAATTAAATATAGAGATCTATATATATATTTTTTTTTTTTGATGTGGAGTAGCACAAATATATATATTTAATAAAAAATTCGTGGAAGATTATTGTGTTTTGGTTCAAATTAAATATACAAATTAAACACTCACACACACATTCACACAGTCTTTTCGGCAACTTAGGCCATTTAAGACTTTAGACCCCCCCCCCCCCCCCCCCCCCCCCCCCCCCCCCCCCCCCCTCCCCCCCCGATAACCGTTGTAATTAATATATATATTTGGGGTTGAGGCTATTCTATTTAAGCCATCTGGTATCCAAATGGCTTAAATAAAATCATCGGACTGCCTGGGTCCGAACCCACGACGTTTGGTATAGGAGGTAGACACGCTACCTACTACGCCAAACTCGGGGGCAGTTTTAGTAATTAAAATTTAACACTTGATTCCTATTAGAATGTAATCACTTTTAATAATGACAAGTAATTGTCGAAATACGTATCAAGTGTTAATTTCTAATTAATAAAATCTTTGAAACAAATAACCTAGTGTTTAATAAAATACAATACCACATTTACTTCAATTATTTTTCCAAGTGGGCGATTTTTTCAGTTTCTTTAACTTTATTAAAACAATACTTTTATTAAAAATTAAAACGAAAAGTAATAACATCCCTCCATTTTATTATAAGAGAATTTTCGGTCGTTTAAATATTTAGGGGCCTCTAAATTCTACTCTCTCTTGTCTTAGTAACCGCAAATGGCAAGTGGAGGCCGAGCCAAGAACAATAACTCAGACGAGAATTGTAGCTCCCGTAAGAGACTGATAAGGAGTTGGGCATTATCCGATTACATGAGAGATTGTAATGTCCCTAGCTGCCCCTCCCAAGTGGTAACAGACCAATCTATGGTGTTACATATAGCTACACACACACATTAGAGACACGCAGATGCACAAAGACAAAAGCTAATTTAATTTATAAACAGATCTTGATCGTGATAGTAGGCCCAGGACAAGACAAAGGTGTCTTTAAAGGGTTCCTATAATTTAATTACTAATCTAACAGTCAGCAATCGAAAATTATTTGGTCAATTTTACAATTAAATTAAATTACCAGCACTGCCGCCCGACTTGGGCGCGAACTCTCCCCTTTATTTTATTTAATCATGTAATCGCAATTTTTCAGGCAACTCGTTTCAGACAATTAATAAATATTCATATCTCGTTTATTGGGAATTATATACACTTCCTCACTTATCTTTAGATCTATAAAAATTATCAATATACTGTACGTGTACTTAAAATAATATTTTACTAGCCGTCGCGCCCGGCTTCGCATAACATAAAAAATTTCGTTTCAAAATTCCAACAGCAAGTTGGTCAAATAGAGCGTGACAGACAGACGAACATTAGCAAATTATATAAATAGATATGATGTATTTTATAAATACCTTTCTCTCAATTAAAAAATAATTAATTTTAAATTACTTTTTTTTTGCCTTTGATCCTCATAGAAATTTATAAACAAAATAAAACTATTTTAAGAAGTATTGTAGTTGAGTTGTATCGAGGAATGGATGCAGGAGCAGATACTGGCAGCCAAATTTCTTCTTTAAATATTTTATTGGGCCGACGTTTCGGTCTCGATAGAGGCCATCTTCAGGGCACAATAAGTGTCAAGGAAATATATGTAATTTGCATTAGGCTGATGCTCATCAGGTTTATCCAGTGTAAAAAATCGGAATTTCCATTTGACAACTTGCATAAAATAATCGATGAATTTAGAAGAAAGATTTTAATATTAGAGGTGAGTGATTCTTATAGAATATTATCAAGATCTCTCACCTGATGAGCATCCGTACTCTTCCTTAATTATTTTAAGAATAATTTTTATCAAGACTGGTTATTGAGGAGGAGTAGGCCTATATATTTCTCAATAAGCCAGATATGTATATTTATATTCTGAAACGAATGATTGAAAAATATGATTAAGAACAGGCTATGGTCAGCGGCGTAACTAGCCTTTGAGGGCGGAGGGGGCGAAGTTCAACCAGGGCGCCGTTTTTTAAGTTGTAATATAATTTTAAAGAAATCTATCAATTTTTTGGACAATCTATCGAAAGAATATGATAAAATCACGGTCCCTGGACTACTAGACTATATCTTAGATGCCCTAGGGCGCCTATGTCGGTATCGAGGGGCGCCAAAAGCTTGAAGCGCCTGGGGCGGGGGTTCGCGCCCCCCCCCCCTCGTCCCCACCTAGTTACGCTACTGGCTATGGTCAGTCACCCCCGTCCAAGACGGTAATTTAATTTGATTGCAAAATGGACCCAATAATTTTCGATTGCTGACTGTTAGATTAGTAATGAAATTATAGGAAGCCTTTAAAGACACCTTTGTCTTGTCCTCGGCCTATCACATGATGTGTTTATAAATTAAATTCCCTTTTGTCTTTTACTGACAAATTTTATCAAGAAGTGGAAAAAAATTTGTTGGTTCACCTGATAAGAGTCAACTGTTATAGTCGGTTTATCTCCATTGCGTAATTATTTATTTATTTATTTTTGTAAAGTTCTTCCTTTTGAGATTTTGAGTTCCAACTGATATATAAATCAACCATTTACCCCCCCCCCCCCTTTTTTGTTTTCTTGCTATTTATCACTAGTCCTATTTTAGTGACTCACAACATAATCTCATTGACAATTATAATAGGCCTAATAGGAAAGCTGAATAATTTTTTGATTCACAATAAATTTATTGATTTTTTTTTTTCACTCCATTTTTAATTTGATTTAACATTTCGCCAATTGTAATTTCATATGAAAAAAAAGGGTTAAAAGTTACATTTGAACTGACATTCAGGAGTCAGCTGGGAATGGAAAGTGAATTAGAAACCATTTTATAACTCAATAAATATTTTCTTTGACATTTATGTTTGTTTTAAACAATTTTTTTTTTATAGTTGCCTTAAAACATTCGTAGTTTTTCAACAAGTCAGATTAGAGCCAGCATACAAAATTCTATTATTACCCTTATGAATGATTCTGATTTGTTCCATTTGACTCTCTGTTTCCATCATTAATGTTTTGGACAAGGAGGACGTAAGATCAACATAACAGGCTGCCAGACTCTTGGCGTTAATTTTGAACTTTGCTCTGATTTCATTATAGATGTCTTTGTTTCGGTTGAATACGGAAATTGATTAACATAAATTAATTAATTTGTTGGTTTTAAAGTTAAAGATGAATATTATCAATAAATTTTAATGAAAATTCATTTATGATATTTATATCATCAATTAAAACAATCCTAATTGAATTTCTTTTTATTGATTAATTATTTAAGAATTACTCTTGGATTATTAATGGTATCCCACTTCATCAAGAGACAGAGATCGATAAAACATTTATTTCTACTTATTCCAAGAAATTTACGGTGTCTCACAGATAAAATTAATACTCTCAAAAAATAAAAAATGGCATGATATTTTTCTTCGTGTCTTTACTTATAGGAAGGAGCAAGTAAAAATTATTTATTTTTTAAAATGGCTCTTTTTTCACCCGCTATTATTTCATTTGGATGTTATTTTCGAAACATTGAACAGAACAGAGTGGGCAATCACATTTATCTATGGCCTTATTCCCCGTTGCTCATAAATTTAAGTACTATTCATCTCAAATGAATGACCCCTCTCTGGCTTGAGTCTCTCAGATCTGCAAAATTACACCAAGAAAAGAAAATAGAGCTCTTTCTCTTTCGAAGCTCCATAAAGGCACTTTTTGTGTTAGATGATTAATTTAATGATTCTAGGCCTTGATAATGTGTTTAAAGACATGTTAGATTAATTATTTTTCTATTAAATTTATAAACTTGGAATTTTTTAATTATTAGGTTGAATCTGATAAAAAAGAAAACGTGTGGGTTCGTGGGACCCCCGCCAGGAACGAAGTTCCTCACGCCTTTTCTTCAACTCCGAATATATTTAATATGAATTTTCTTTAAAAAATAAATAATACTTTTCTTTTTTAAATAATATAAAAAGAGAAGTCTCCTAGAGCTGGTGGTCGGTAGGCGTGGTTTCACCTTCGGGCACTGTAACGTATTTTTGTTACTGCTGCTTTTTGTTACGTGGCGTTTTCTGCCAATTCACCCTACGATAAGCCGCGTAAAAGTACTTGGTTCAAAAAAACAAATATTTTCATTAAGATGATATTAATGTAGTTAACATTTTCTCATTTTTTGTTTTAACTCCTGATTTATTTGCTATTAAGAAATATTTACATTACGGTACTTCATTGTCTATCATCAGACTCATTCTAAGAATTAAATTTTAAGAACGTGAATACATTTTAACTTATTTCAATATTTCTTTCTACGTATTAACACATTTTTAGGACTTTATATTTGGTAACAGGAATATAGACTTTTTTAAAGTCTTTTTCTCAGGTCATAAATATAACTTTACCGTATAAAAAAGACAGAGAAGATTTCTTTCTAAAGATTCTTAGAGCGGGGAAAGAATTTTTTTTTTTTGGTACTCGAGAGTACTTTACATGGTTGGCATTCTTTTCTACTGGTGCATTGTTTACTTTCAATTCCTTCCTTCAATTTTCCTCTTGTATAGCAAGGATTTGTTTTATCTTGTTCGTTTTAATTATTTTTTGTCATCGTGCTCTATATAGGCTTATTTTTTTTTGTAATTTTCCAGGTGAATTAGAATGATCAAATCACTAAATTTATTAAAATATTTATTTATTAAAACATAACTAAAATACTATCAGAACGTTTAAATCAATTTTTATTTTTAGTCTCTTAAAACAGAATTTTCTAACCTAATAATTTATAGAGCAATTAAATTTCTTATTATTTTCATCTTGTGATGATCCGAATAGAAAGAGGTTCGCTTAATCCATTTATTAATTTCAGCCACCATTCAAGGATTATAATTTGGTCTTTAGCCTTCAAAGGCTTCTGACGCCTTTAGCAATTACGCGATTCCCCAACTTCCGGCCTATAATTATAAATCTCTGCTCAATTCAGACTCACCCTCTCCCAAAAAGGAGCTCTAAAATACATAGCAAGTGGCTTGGTTATTTACTCAATAAACAAACAACGAGCTCTTCCAGTTATTTTAACCCGAACTATAATAGAAACTCACTATTTTGTTATACTAATTTACCCCCTCCCCCCCCCCCCCCCCCCTCCTCTCTCTCTCTTTTGTGCACCCACTCCTCCCCCTCTTTTTTTCCAAACATAATCAAATTCCAAAACCCTCTCCTCGCCCTCCTTTTTTATTTCCATTCCAATCATACAATTTTCTTTTCTCAACTCAAGAATTATGATTTGAATAGATAATTGATTGATTTCATATAACTATTTCCAGAGACTTCAGAACCCTGCATGTTCTCCATTTACCCCCTTTTTTTGTTGAACAAAAGATTCAAAAAACAAATGAAATTGTGGGGACATTTTTAAAAAACTATAAGAGAAAATTATGAATAGAGAATGATTAATAAAGTTGGGCTAAAAAAATAAGTTGCAGAATTAACGTTGTTAAGTCAACAACATTATCCATATTATGATAATCTATTTTAAGGCTTGATTTATTTCGATAATTTTTTATTCTTAGTTAAAAAATAACCATATTATTTATTATTTTAAAAGATTATTAATAGTTGTCGTTGTTTTGTTTTTGAAAAATTAACTACTCACATAAATAATATTTCTCTGCAGATAAACTTTTTAATCTTTTACCTTTTATTAATTAAACCATTTAATATTCTACAATTTTAAATAATTTTGTTGTGGTCTTAATCTTTATTACAAAGTATTTTAAAAATCTAACAAGTTCAAATACATCACTCACATTGCGAAAGCTGAGATGAGTCACGTGCTAGAATTTGGGGATAAATACAATATTATAAATTCATCTTAGATTAATTTTTATATTTTAATAAATACAATACAAACCAGTTTTTTTTATTCTTTGGATTTTTGATGCATTATATAAATTTTTTACTCATGTCTATTTATGAAAATGGTTTCTATTATTATATTATGAGACTTTTTATTTACTCTTTGCATACTTTTGAAAAAATTTGCTTTCTGCATATTGAATATACTTGTAGAATGAAGTGTTTTTATTTTCGATTAAAATTGAATTGAAAACTGGAAATGACAGGATCTTTTGAAAAGTTTATATTTTCTTTATAAATAAAGTGTGTTATTTATTTAGTCTGTTTAGAGAAAGAAAATTTACAATTAAATATAAAAACACTTAGCAGAATGTGCTATTTATATAGCATTATTATTGATTAGCACCCTCTTTCCCAACAAAAAAAAAAAAAAAAAAAAAAAAAAAAAAAAAATAAAAAATTTATAAAGAACTAAAAACAAACCCCCAAAAACAAAAAAAGTAAAAAAAAAAAAAATAAAACAAATATATAGAAGAAAAATACACCCCCCCCCCCCACCCCCCCCCCCGGCGCAAACCGGTGCGCCCGGTTGATTAGGATATGGACGGCCGTAATATAAAATTTTTTTTTAGTGATTTTAATATTTGCCTTAATTTTAGGGCTTTGCGATCTCCTAAAAATGTTGAAATTTTAATTCGTATTTAACCAACAACTCTAAAATTAGAGAAATAATTAATTTTTTTAAATTAAAATCCGTTTTATTTATTTTAATTTACATATTTGAATTTTTTATTTATTCCATAAGTAAAGTTCACCAAATAAAAACTAAAATTAGTAGTATTATTTTATTTATATTAATTTCATACGATGCTGGTTATTAAAAAAAAAAAAAAAAAAATTATGACCTGCCAGACGGGATGCCGCTGCGTCAGGCGCAATAAAACTCTTATCACTATTCAATACCAGAGTTCCTCAGAAATTATTAGTGATAGAAAAACCAAGAGATTATCTTTGAAGGCCTTTTAAGGACTTTTTAAGATACAGAAATAAAAACAATTATTCGTTGAAGTTTAATAGTAAAATCGGATTGGAAACTGAATATTGTCTGCTGATTTGGTTCTATTTAAAATAGAATTATTATGAGCTTTACTACGATAGAGAGGTCATTTGATACAGAAAAAAAAAATGAAATTTAGTTGTCTATAAGAATAGTTCTTGGCCTTTTTCTTAATTGATTTTTATAAAAAATCCCCCCCCCCCCCCCCCCCCCCTTCTCCTCTTTCTCCTCTCTTTTCCCTTTTCATTTTTTGTTTTTTTTTTTCTTTTTATCCTTTCCCTCTCCCGTCCCTTCCGATTGCTTCCATTTTCCCCCCTCCCCCCCCCCCCCCCATATGCCCCCCCCTTCAAAGAAGAACTTTAAGAAGCCTGCTTTTAAATTCTTATATTAATTTAATCTTAGAGTGTCAAAAATTCATTGAAACAAAAAGTTAAAAAAAATTTTTTCAATCCCACATAAAAACCTATATCATTTATTTTTTTTTTTTTTTGTATATTATATAAATAATTTTTGTAGTCGATATATATATTGTTGTAGTGTGTAGAGTGCCTTCACTGCACCTCTGGAAATTTCAGAAACAGAAAATGTGATCAGATTTTAGAAGCAAGGGCTTTTGTTGTGTTGTTTTTACTTTTCTCTTTTTCTTCCCATATAGAGAAAGTATTGTTTTATGAAGAAATTATTGATTATAAAATTTCTATTCCGCTTAAAAATTCCACAATTGTTTCCACATCGCTGAAAAATTTAATAAAAGAAGAATAGACATGAAAAAAAAAAAAAAAAAAAAAAACTTCAATCAAGTTTAATTGGGAAAATAAAAAATAATTCATCAATCTGATGGTTGAAAAATAAAAGCCGGGGTTCCATTGATTATTTAATCTTGCGACACACTGGTCTGTCATAATACATTACCTGTATCGTTGTTCACCTGTTATTATTCTAACCGTAAATTAACTTTTTTTTTATTTAATGAAAATCTAAAAAATGAATCTTGTTCGCTATTTATTTATTTTTTTTTAGAAAAAAAAAATGCAATTATTTAATTAAAATAAAATTTGAACAAAGAACGGAAAAAGTTTTAATTGACGAGTATGTAGGTTATAAACACCGAAAGGGTAGGTAGGGCACAGAGAGAGGTTTAAATCCTCCGAGCTTCTTCAGATTCCTACCCTAAATAATTTGTGAAAAAAGGAAATAAATATAACTTATACGTATTTTAATTAAAGGAAAGTATTGCGATGTGGTTCCTGTATATTTTTATACAATATAAATAAGGGAGCGTACAAGTATTACGTAACGCAATTTGGGGGAGGGGGTCTCGTAAAACGTTACCATGCGTTACAAGGGGGGGGGGGTTGAACAACGCGTTACGTAACTGGTATTTTAGCGACTTTCCGGTACTTTGCGCAACTTAATTGTGACTTTTAGATAAAAATAGCCACTTGAGCATTACGTAACGTCTAGGGAGTGGGGGATCCAGAAAAATGTTACGGCGCGTTACATGGAGGGAGGGGGGGTCAAGAATCTTCAAAAATTGCGTTACGTAATACTTGTACGCTCCCTAAGCAATACTTGATTAAATATTTTGTATTTACAAAAAAATAAAAGAAAAATTCTTCAACTTTTCATAGTATGATAATTCATTTTCTTTAGCACTTTTTTTTACTTTTTTTTAAACACTTAGTAACTTTAAATTACAAGACATACTAGAATTTTATTAGTATGTGTGTAGTTTAACAAAAAATCGTTGTTTTTAGTAAAATCTCATTAAAAACTTATTCAGAGTAATTTGACTAGTTTTTTTTTTCTCTGAGATTTCTCTAGAGGTGAAGTTGCAAAAGAAAAGTTTTTCCTTTTACATATCAAACGGTGAGAAAAAGGAGAAGAAAGAAAGAAATTTTTCCTCTTTTTCGAGTCGATAGATATTAAAATTAGATAAAGATAGACCATAAATTTAAACATATGGATTATCATAGAAAATAGGTACAATGAATAATTATTTTCTCTTATTCTATATTTGAAATATATAGAGAGAAAGTATTCGATTCATGTCAAAAATTTGATGTCGAGATTTTGATGGATCTTCATTCCATAATAACGGTTATCGTTTAAAGTCTTATATGGCCTAAGTTGCCAAAAAAACTGTGTGTAGGCCCTATGTGTGTGTGAATGAGAAAAAAGTGTGAGTGTTTTATATAAAAAAAAAAAAAAAAAAAAAATGTACATGATCTTTCACCGAAACTGAAGAGTCGTATCTACACACAAAGATAAAATGTCTGCGATAAAAATTTCCTGAGGACTCATATTCTTCTTCTTTCGCTGTGGCTTATCCCTATTTTTTTTCCTAGGGACTCATTTTTATTTTCATTTCCCACAATGCCCTAACCTGCAAGTCCTCGCACTCCAATCCCTTCTGCCTTGAGTCCCCAATTACACATTCCAGAGGACTCACTCATATTGTCATCTCGAAATTTTCTTTAACCATTTTTTTCTGCTCTTCCTTCTTTTTCAAGTTTTTAAAACTTTCTTCCGATTACCTCAGAGCTCTAACTGACCTCTTCTTTCGGCTTACATTGTTAGACAAAGCCAAATAACAATGGTCGGACCCCCCCCCCCCCATAGGCCCCCCTTAATTGTCCGATGTTTACCAAAAGCTTTTCAGTTCTTTGATTTTACTTCTAGTTTATGTATGCAAATTTTTAAAAACAATTGAATAAATAGTTTTTGAATTTTCGTTGACGAAAAAAATTGCCACAGGCATCATTCCAAAAACTACTTAAATGGATTCTCGGGACCCAAATCACATTTTGGCAGTTTGAGTTCAATTTCAATTTTTTTTTTTTTTTACGTTAACTTTACCTAACCAACAACCTTCACTTGGAGGGCAAAGTTAAAAATAGTAAAATGAATAATAATATTTCAACAAAACTACAGAAAATAGATGAAAAAATTTCAAGTTGGCAACTTGCAAATTTTTAAATCCCAAACATACAAGTGCAAATGTTTTATTTGCACTCTAAATTAAAAAAAAAAAAATTATTTAAGCTCTTTTTCGGTACCATGGACAATCCCTATTTATTTCTATTGATTGGTTGACAATTCAATTGAAATAAATTTTTGTATTTTAATTTTAACATAGTATTTATTTATTTCATCTGTGACTGTCTGCGCCTTATCCATTCATTATTTTATTTTTTGTGGGTGACAAATACGTAGACTATATAATTTTAATAATTTAAAATGCAAAAGTAATTACTAATAAAAAAAGATTTATTATTGAAAGAATCTTTTTTTAGAAGGTAATTTTCTTGAGTTCACCCCATTCGCTGAGATGGGGGTTTCGCAACGTAGCGTTTATCAAATATGGATTTATATAAAAATATTGTTTTTAAAATTGAAATTTAGTAGAATATGAAGTGCTTTATAATGAAATGGGGAAATGAAAAAGAGATGGGGATGGGATGGGACTGCTGGACCTCTTTTGGATTTATAACTTGTCAAGAGAGCGAGAGTCTGCTCAGGCGAGGGTAAAGTTCGCTTCTCTCTCTTTCCCCCTTTCTCTCTCACTAGGAAGCTATCGCAACTTTTAATTAAAAGACGACCTTTTGCAAAGTACGCAATCACCGTTTGATTGAACAATCATTTAAAACGCTTCATTGTTATTTGTGGATAAAAGATCGGAAGGTTATAAAGTTTTTAAGCTATGCAAATAACCTTCATAAAGTAGCCATTTAGTGAAATTAAGTGGAAGATTTATATTAAAAAAAAGAATAAAAAAAAAAAATGATTTTTTTTTTATTTTAGAAAAATCACTTTAGGCAAAGTTTTGAATCAACTATAAAATGAGAAATTCCGACGAGTAATTAAATCAAAAATGAATTTATGCTCCTATAAATAAAAGTTTGTAAAAAATTTGCGAATTAGATTTTTTTTTTTTTAATAATGATTTATTCCATGACAGAAATTGATTTTCACATTCTTTTTAATTATTTTCTTAAAATTTATTTTTTTTCTTTTTGAATATTTTGAAAAAACTTTTTTGGCTAGAGTTTGATTATAACAGAAAGTGTTTGATGCAGCGCATTACTTGGATTTTTCTTTGCTAACGAGGTGATTAATTTATTCACAATTTTCGAAAGAATTGCACTAATAATATTTATACATACCCGCTTTTTACTTTCTCGTACCCTATATATGAAATATATAGAGAGAGAAAGTATTGCGATCATGTCAAAAATTCGATGTCGAGATTTTGATGGATATACTTGTTTTGAGGTCCCCTGAGTCCAAAAAAGTGGGTCCCGCAAATTGGTCTGTGTGTGTGTGTGTGTGTGTGTGTGTCGGGGTGTCTGTGTGTGTGTAACGATTTTTTTAGCATGAAGGAATTGAGCTACCGGATTGAAATTTTATATTTAACTTAGGTACCTTTGAAGAATCTCAAAATAAGCTTTTGAACAAAATCGGCCAAAAAGTACTAGTACTTTACTGATGTACTTTTTCAGTTTTTTTCGATTTTCTCAAAATTCCCTCCAAGGATTTTTTTTAAAATTCATAAATGAACTATTTTTTAGATGCTCTTTAAAATGTATATTCTCATTTTGCCGTTGAAATCTTCTGAAGACCACTTTACTCTTGTTCTTCATAGGAAAGATAGAACTGGTTGCCATGGTAACGGAATTTAAATCTTTTTCTTTTTATTAGATTAAAAATCAATTATTATTTAAATTCCCATTTATTACTTTCTCTTACCCTATATATGAAATATATAGAGAGAGAAAGTATTGCGATCATGTCAAAAATTCGATGTCGAGATTTTGATGGATATACATGTTTTGAGGTCCCCTGAGTCCAAAAAAGTGGGTCCCGCAAATTGGTCTGTGTGTGTGTGTGTGTGTGTGTGTCTGTGTGTGTGGACCCATTTTTTTTAGCATGAAGGAGTTGAGCTAGCGGATTGAAATTTTATATTTAACTTAGGTACCTTTGAAGAATCTCAAAATAAGCTTTTGAACAAAATCGGCCAAAAAGTACTAGTACTTTACTGATGTACTTTTTCAGTTTTTTTCGATTTTCTCAAAATTCCCTCCAAGGATTTTTTTTTAAAATTCATAAATCAACTATTTTTTAGATGCTCTTTAAAATGTATATTCTCATTTTGCCGTTGAAATCTTCTGAAGACCACTTTACTCTTGTTCTTCATAGGAAAGATAGAAATGGTTGCCATGGTAACGGAATTTAAATCTTTTTCTTTTTATTAGATTAAAAATCAATTATTATTTAAATTCCCATTTTTTTTAAATTTATTTGTGTCTTTAATTGTTTCAAAGAAAACATATATGTCTCTCTCTCACTTGCAAACATTATCGTCTCTCTCTACTCTTTTAAATTCCCTTTCCACCTTATCTTCGCATAGGAACAATGTTAATTTCCTATAGGGATTTGTATGTTAATTTAGATTCAAAAGGGGGGTCCCCTTTAGAACTTTTAGGCATTTAAAATTTTTTTTCCAATTCTTATGAAATTTTGTATTTATTTACGATTCTATATTGTGTATAAAATGTCCAAATATGAGATTAAAATTTTGAAAAATAACCATAGTTTATTTGAAGCAGTCAACATTTAAAATGCAAGTTTGAAACTAAGGTGCTATCGGAAACTAAATATATCTCGACACAAAAAATCTGGTGTGACCAGCACAGTGCGCAACTTTCTCTTACCGAAGGGTAAGAGAAAGTTGTGTGCTGTGCGCCAGTCACACCAGATTTTTTTTATTTTATTTGTGTCTTTAATTGTTTCAAAGAAAACATATATGTCTCTCTCTCACTTGCAAACATTATCGTCTCTCTCTACTCTTTTTAAATTCCCTTTCCACCTTATCTTCCCATAGGAACAATGTTAATTTCCTATTTGTATGTTAATTTCGATTCAAAAGGGGGTCCCCTTTAGAACTTTTTAGGCATTTAAAATTTTATTTTCCAATTCTTATGAAATTTTGTATTTATTTACGATTCTATATTGTGTATAAAATGTCCAAATATGAGATTAAAATTTTGAAAAATAACCATAGTTTATTTGAAGCAGTCAACATTTAAAATGCAAGTTTGAAACTAAGGTGCTATCGGAAACTAAATATATCTCGACACAAAAAATCTGGTGTGACCAGCACGGTGCACAACTTTCTCTTACCGAAGGGTAAGAGAAAGTTGTGTGCTGTGCGCCAGTCACACCAGATTTTTCTTAATAAGTAAATGGCTTATTCTCGAGAGAATAGAGTTGATTCCCATACTTTATTTATTTATTATTAATCGATATATAATTCCCTAATATCTTTTCTTCCATCACACTTAAAAGAATGATAAATTTAGTTGATTAAATTGTTAAAAATGAAAAAAGACACATTTTTTTTTCATATTAGTTTTATTAGATATCTTATTTTATCAACAAAAAAAATTTGACATAAATAGATTCGTCAATTTCCAGAGGAATATCATATTTTGAGATTCCCCAATGCCATTTGAGAGGTCAGTCCGTTTAGGAAAAAAAAAAGTTTAAATAAAAAAGAATAAATTTATCGTTTTGCTCGACGATGCGAAAATGGGAAAAAATTGGCGCCATCCGCATTTTACGCGTAGCAACTCGCTTTCCTCTTCCTTTCGTCTTGCTCATTCCTTCCTCTGCTCTTTATTTTGGATTATATTCAAAAAATCTCGGACCATTTAATTCTTTTCCTTATATTGAATAGAAAATACTTTTAGGATAAGCAGATTCCAATTCGTTAGAAATGGACTAGAAAATCTGCTTTTTTTTTATCGAAATTGTTGAAAAAATTGTTAAAAAATTCTTTATCGAATTTTTTTCCACCAGTTTTTTTAATTTTTTCCGACATCGACATTTGAATTCAGATTAATTTATATATGAAATATTTATATTTTTTACCATCACCATTTCTCCTATCTTCCCTATGAAATACAAGAGAAAGTGTTTCAGAAGATTTCAATCGCAAATGAGAATATACATTTTAAAGACATCTAAAATAATTGATTTTTGAATTTAAAAAAATCGTTGGACAAATTTTGAGAAAATCGAAAAACTGAAAAGACATCAGAAGTCTGTAATTCTTTGGCCGTTTTGATAAAAGTTATACTTCCGTCACCGGGGGTGTTTAACTTAAATATAAAATTTCAACCTCGTAACTCAATTCCTTCATGCTTAAAATTGAACACACACACACCCACCCACCCACCCACCCACCCACCCACACACACACACAGACGCGGTCCATCAAAATCTCACATCGAATTATTGACATGAAATACTTCTCTCTTTATTCTACAAGATTTTTTAAACCAGTTATCTTAGTCCTTAAAAGTCTTCATTATAATGACTGAAATGGAAAAAACATTAAAGATAAAAGTTCGTTTACAATTTAGTAAGCTTATAAATTCCACCTATTATTTATATGATTAATAATTAATTATAAGAGGATGTGGTGGTATGGGCAGCCAAGGCAAAAAAACAAAATAAAAGTCTATTTTTTGTCGATGTTTCGAGTGCTGATCGCACTTTTCGACCTCGAAACAGTAAGGAGAATTTCTCAAGAGAATAAAAAACGTTGCTACACTGACATGTCAACTAACCTGACAATTTGACATCATTTTCGTCCTGATGAAGAATGCGATCGGCACTCGAAATGTCTACAAAAAATAGACTTTTATTTTGTTTTTCACCTTGGCTGCCCATACCACCACATCCTCGTATCATAATATACAGCCATCAAGAAACAACTAGTTAATTATTAATTGTTCTTTTCAAATTTTATTTCCCTTGATCCGCATAGATAGGCCTATATTTGGAACTTCAATGGCCAAGCAATGTTTTGCAATTCATATTATAAATTAATTGAAAATTAAATAGGCCTACTTAATTCTTTTGGTTAATTTATAAATAATAATATCAAAATGAATGATAAATGTTTAACATCCTGGTGATCTTTTTCCCACTTTTGAAAAATAAAATAATATTTCATAAAGAAAAAACAAAACGATGCAAAAAAGAACAAAATGCAAATTGGTTTTTTTTCTCTCACTTCCGAATCTACCTTCGTTCATTTTTGTCTCTGGGGATAATGGGTGGGGGTGGGAAGGGGGGGGGGCAGGTGATGGGCGTAAAACGGGATAAACATAAAACCGTTGAGACCTGTTTTCAAGTTTGTAACTTGACAATGCAAACAAAAAGGGAACTGTCCACTTGGGAAATATTCAGGTTGGCATGTCTGTTGTGACCAGGGTACCCACAAGAGGGGGGATTCTCAACAAGAGTGGACGACCCAAGAGGGCCAACCTTAAAAATTTTTAATCTTCCTTTAAAATTCGCAATTAACTTCGCGTAACACATTTTATAATTAGATTAATTCATAAATATTAGCTTTGTGAGACAGTTTATGTTTGCCTAAGCACTTTTGAATTACAAATTTTCCATAATTTTGAGTGTTCCAATAATTTATAAGAAAAATAAAAAAATGCTCGCTGTGATGAACAAATATTTCATTTATATATTCCCTTTTAAATACCTATTTGCCCGTGACTCGTGGCTCAGAGAGAAGACATTAGCTTCTCATGGCTGGGGTCCCGGGTTCGCTTCCCGTCCCAAGCGAGAAAAATTCATTTCATTTAAATTGACTACAAATCATTTGAATTAAATAGGGATGGCCTTAGAAGCCGAAAAAGGCCTTAATAAAAAAAAAATACCTATATTCAGATTATATTATTTAATTGGAAGCATAAAGTGTAAAACTTTTAACAAAAAAATAACCTTGAACTGACAAATTTACTGAAATTTTCGCCTTATAAAAAAATTCCATTTGAATATTCCAACGGGAAATTGCTCTAACAAAACGAGACAGACAGACAGACGTACCTTAGTGAATTATATAGATAGAATTAAAAAAAAAAAAAAAAAAAACTAAAAATTTTTTTCCTCTAATATTTTTGCTTGACTTCAAATATTCGCTTTTAAATCACTATTATATAGATCAGCGGTTCCCTAACTTTTTTGTCCTGGGTCCCCCCAACTTCACCTAGAAATTTTTTTTCGCGACCCACTACCACAAAACGATAACCCATACAGGAGAATATAAAATACAGCACATGTTTTTCATATGCCTTTTGAAAAAATAACCACGTGAAAGCCTATTACCTTATTTTTTCAATATAGGCCTATACTTAATTTCATTGTCCAAATTTTTTTATTATTTCAATAAATTATAATTTTGGGACAAAGGCTTTTTTATCTTAAGTTATATATTAACCAAAGATTCCACGTTGGAGGAAATAGAATTCTCAGTGTATAAATAAGAAAAAAAAATTTCTCTTATTTTGAGAGATCTGATAATTCCATCACCTCCAACCTGGAATCTGTGGTTATTAACTTAAGATTTAATCTCCTGGTTTGAAATCCTATAATAGTGAAAAACTTTTTAATGGCGTGTACAAACGGAATGTACTTAAAAAAAAAAAAAAACAGACTATTATAAAAAATTTTTCAATGATTTTTTTTTTTTAATGAATTATATTCATAAGGGACAGAAAGTTATAATTTTTTTAATGACTTATTAAAAAACTAAGGTAATTAATTTTTTTGTTATCAAGCTAATACAGCAAACAATCTGTCCCAATAATCTTATTTAAAAATTATCTGTCAAATAGTACAGCACTCTTGCAAAAGATGACAGGCTAGTCTAACAGCCGGTACACTATTTGCCTATATCTGGCCTATATTTATATAATTATATGCTTTTATAATAACATTTATAAAGTCAGGGCCGGAACAAGGAGATTTTTTAGGGGGTGCAAAATTTAATTTGCCGCCCCCTTCTTAAAATTTTCTATACAAAATTCATATTATTTTACCTTTTTTTAGTAAATCTTTTTTTAATTGCCGCCCCCTTAATATCTGCCGCCCGGGGCACATGCCCCCTCTGCCCCCCTCTAGATCCGGCCCTGTATAAAGTATTAATTGTTAAAAAACATTGTCCAATTAGTACATTTTATTTTAATTAAAACAATCAATGAGATTTGTGGGATTGTTTTTTTATTTACAATAGATTTTATAACAGGATTAAAAGTTGTTTTATTAATAAATCACTCTCGTCAAGTTTACTTCAGCAATGGAAGTTTTGCTTTAAATTAAACACACTTTCCTTATATTGGAAACAAGATTAATTTTTCCCCCTTTTTTACTTTGAAATTGCTCCCCACCATAGTCTTAACCATTTATCCCAATTTTCCATTGGTATTCATGGCTCAATAGTGGCAACATAATTGATAAGTTCCTTGTTTCGATACTGATAAAAACAAATTTAAGTTTTCTAATTTTCTAAAAATATAAAAAAATACGTATTTACTAGGGTCCGACCGAAACAAGATTTTCAGCCGAAACCGAAACCGAATATTCGGCCTCAACCTTAGTTTCGGCCGAAACCGTAACCGAAACCGAAACTTGTATTTCCTATAAAAAAATTTATATTTTTTTTTTTTTTTGAAATTTTTTTCCCCCTCTGTGGAAATCAATTTACCTTTTTTTTAGGGAGACAAAAAATTTTTTTTCTCCTTCAGGCAAATCATTTGACCTTTTTTTTTTTTTAAGACTCAAGTTTCGGCTCTTGGCCGAAAGTTTCGGCTACTTTTTGGCCGAAACCGAATATTCGGTCGGTTCCTAGTATTTACACCGACTATACTTATTCTTCTTACTTCCTTGATGTTTTCTAAAAACCTTTAATTCTATTCATATTTGACCCCCTGGGGTTTTTTTTGTTTATTACAAAAATATCTATCTTTTTTTTTTTTAGATAAAAACATTTATTTTAATTCCATTTGATTTTTTACAGTGTGTTCCTTTCAAAGGGTAAACAAGTGAATTTTTCTTTAATAATCCTTTTACTCGTCGTTTACACTGATTCATATAAAGCCTTTTCCTTCATGAAGCAACTCGCAAATCGGCTTTCGCTGGATTATTCCCGTATTATCTATCCTTTCGGCTGTGTGAGTTGCGAGAGTGGCGTCATTTTATATTACATAGATTCCCTCATTGTGTCTCCCACCCGAGGCAGATGCCAAAAATACGATAATGACTAGCATAAGCTCCAACCTGTCCCATATAGATAGTAGAAGCCAACATGGAAAGATCGAAATCGCTTGCCTACCTGTGTGGGCTACATCCGGGTCGGATTAAATGCGAGAATAAAAGAATCCATGGAAAAAATATTAATTGATTTCATTAAAGATGAATGAATTTGTTTTTTTTTTTTTTTTTTTTTTTTTTTAATATTAATTTAGGTAATACTCGACTCGTTATTTACCTTAAGCACTATTTTAAAAAGGTTCTTTCGGATCCCTGGATTTAGATAAACTTGATAAGATTCTACTTAATGTCTCAAGTTCAAAAGTCTTCATTTATTTTATTTGAAATTTATTTTCTTTGATTTCATCAATATTTAAAAGAGGTTTTTTTTTTAAATTTATTTTAAAGTTACAGGCCAACTAGTTACTCAAACGATATCTTTTTTATCTGTTAGGTTATTTAAAATTTTATTTTATTTAATTTCCTCCATTAGCCAAGGGCCATAGGAGTATGAAAATACAAATATTAATTAGGCAAAACTTTGTTTGAAAAATATTTTTTCAATCAACGCTCAATAGACTGTGAATTAGCTAGCCAATATAACATTTAAGATAAAGACAATTTGCGAGATGATTGTGGAAAATTACTCTCCCTGGACTCGAACCAGGACTCCATTCTAATCCAGGGAGCAATTTTGTCCAATCAAAACACAAACTTTTCTTTATCTTAACAATAGAAATAGTCCAAATAATAAATACAATATCAATTGTTGCCAATCTAATTTATTTGTGTTTTATTTTATAATTTTTTTTTTTTTCGCTATTCTAATGTCTATTATTATTTTTGTTTCAGAGTTATTCGTCGATTTCACTACTTCCAACCCAAGGCGAAGATAGCAACGTCTTGACGCATCATCCAGGGTAAGAGAAGAATATTAATTCAGTTATCAAAGTTTTAATAATCAAAGTCAATTGTCAAAAAAGACTAAAAGGGTTTCGATCAATCGATGATCTTTTGTTCTTTCCCTCTCTGCACATTAATTATTAGAGTAGTCCTGTCCGTTTCACCAGCTAGTATATTCTTTGGATAGAGAGGCTTTTGATATTTCTTCAGGTTTCTTGCTAGCATAAACCGATAAAACAAAATATTCAAAGGATTTGTAGCCAGGCCGTTTTCATAATTATAGGAACAATGAGAGAAACGAGGAAGATAGTGAAGTGTCATTGTTAGAATTTTTCTGTTTTCGATTGGAGATTTATGCAGGACTGTAGGAATTATAAAATTTTCAATCTCTATTATTTTTTCTGAATTTAGATCTATGATAATCCTGATTGAATAAAATATACCCAATTTTTTTCTTTTGAAAATCTTTTGTCATCCCTTTTTTAGTAGAAAAAATTAGAAAATTTAATTTAATAATAACAAGATAATTTTCATCAATCAAAATTGAATTAGAAGCCTGTTTAAAAAAAAAGTAATTTTTTTTTTTTTATATATTTAATTCTGTGACGAGGTTTTACCTTGAATCTGCTCACTGTCACAGCTACATTTGTCGGAACACAAGATTTAGGCGTACTGATTAATTTAAAAAAATTTTTAATTTATTTTTTAAATATGTGTTTAAAATTTCTCAGGTCAAACTTATGCATTATCGTTTTCAAATTTTCATCTTCAAAATACAGAATTTTCTGCTTATTTTTAATATCCAAAACGTTCTTTTGCATTTGACAAAAAAAAAGAGTGATTAAATTTATTTGTCCTTTTTGTTTGTCAGGTAGAAAAAAAAATTTCCCTTTGCCAAAAAATCACAACTTCATTTTTAGATCTCCTCGCTTCTTGTGACTTAAGATAAAGAATAGAGAATGATAAATCAAGGCAAAGTTAACTCTTGTTGATAGTGAAAAAAAAAAGTTTCTTTTGTTTTCAAGAGAGAATAAATAATCTATAAGTAATTTGATTCTTAAGCTGAGCTATTTTTCGAAAAGGGAAATTCTAATGAATCTATAGGATGATAGGTGAAAATTAATCAAAATTTTCTTATTTAAATAGAATTAGAATATTAAGTAAAATAGTCGTATTATCAAAACAATACAATAGCGAACGGAAGATGCTTATTTTGTGTAGGATTCTAACAGTACCTTAATTATTCTTTAACTCGAAATATGCGAATTAAAAAACGCTGAAAATTTAATATATAATTGTATTATAAATCAAAGCTTGGAACACCTCTATTTTCATTTTATAATAAAATAACAAGAAAAGAGGCGACAGAGGCAGCCAAAAATAAAAGCCTCCGATATTTCAACAATTCATCGAGCCGTTTCGAAGGAAATTTATTTTCTCATCTTAAGTCTATCAACATTATTATACATGCATTGTGTCCCTTTGACTAATTCCGGGTCCTTAGACAATAATGATGGACCGAAGATGAAAAAATAAATTTCTCCCAAAACGTGTTGAATCTCGGAGGCTTTTATTTTTGGCTGCTCCTGCTCCTTTTTCGGGTATACAAGTTCATAGCCACCGACTCCATTGGTTTTATATAACTAAATTTGATTAAGGTCTAATCTTTTGGTCCTCTAATAATGATCAGGAAATTAAATAATTCTTGTCTTATTTTTCAAGACCTCGTCTTTTTTCACAATATCCAATTTTTTTTTTTTTAGAGAAGACGTTTTCGGTATTTAATTTTCATTTTAAGATTTCGAGTGTTTTTAACCTTCCCCTGGCTTGGTTGGCTCTAACACTGCTTCTAATTGTAAGATTAAACCATTGGGAATTTAAACTTTTCCATTAATAAGAATTGAATTAGCCCTTCGTTTAAATTTTAATTAACTTTTAGCATAATCAACATATATCTAGAAATAAATGTATATTTACTAAATTATTATCTGGTACTTAATATATTAATAATATTTTACAGCTCAATGAAGTGAATTTATTTTAAAAATATAAATTTTTTCTTTTATTTAATTAATGATATTCATTGAATAGGCTATAATTTAAAAATACATAGTTAAATAATTTGTGATGGTTCGATACGAATTTATAAAGCGCAAATTGGAGTTTATCTATCTATTAATTAATTTCAATTTCCACAAGAAAAAAGACATTAAATAGGTTATACAAATATATGTTTGATCTCCTATTCATCTCATTAATAATCATAGTATTTGTTTATTTATTTAATCATCTTTTTACACTCAAATATTAATAATATAAAATCAAAATCTATTTGATAATTATGATTATCGGGGTAATATAATAAATAAATAAACCAATAATTATTAAATAATTCTAATTATATGATTATTATTATTGCAATATTGCAATATAGGTATAAAAAGTCTTTTATCTTTTTCTTATGCAATTTTTTTTGGACGAAGTTCTTTAACTCGGCTTACAGACGTGAAATGGGAGAAAATAACGGGATATAGTAACAAAAATGAGTTCCCTCAAAAATGCGTTCCCTCGCCCGAGCGACGGCGGAGGTTTGCCGAAGCCTAGGCGAGGCTACGCCCACCTTCTCTTTCTCTCTACCGTAGGCAGGAACCTAGGCAGGAAATTGCTTTCTTTTTATTTTCTCTTACCTATAAATTACTGATAATTCAGTTTTTTTTTTTACTTGCGCATTTTGTATATTTATTAACGTGGTTATCCCTTAATTTATATCAACTTTATTTTACCTTTTCGTACATACACCATACATCCATCAACTTCTCAGCTTTCATTGCCTCCATTACTCGGTTAATGATCCTCTGTATATGACAGCACAGTGTAGAATAATCCTGTTCTTTTTGTTCACGCAAATTAGTAGATAAGTTCTTCTTCTTCTTCTTGGTTCCCGCCCGTACCCCGCCTTACTCTTCTTCGTTTCTTTTCGGGTGCTTTAATCATTTACCCGAGATCAAAGATTTTCACGCGAAATTTTCATTAGACGATTCTTCTACACGTAAATCAAGTGCTTACTTAATTCTGTCCTTTCAATTTAACTCAAGTGATAGGAATCTTTTTAAGTATTAATTAATCGTTAATATAAACACATTTCTTTTAACACGCAACTTGAAAAAGAAATTAAGAAAAAAAAAAATTAAATATTTAAAAACTTTTTCTCTCTTTATAAAAAAATTATCAAATTAACAAATTTTTATCTTCTTATAATAAATTTTTCAATATTTCTAGTTTTTTTTTTCGTTTTGAAATTGAAATAAAATATTAATAAAACAAGGCCCAAAAGTAATTATTCGCATGAAATATAATAACTAAATAAACTTATAAAGGCTTTTTATTTTGCTTTTTTAACATTTCGTATGTCAAGGACTTTGGAATGGAAATGTATATTTAAAACAATTATGTTTGTTATAATCCAAAGGTAAATATAAATCTGACTTTTTTATTCCATCCATCCATGTATTATAAATCAGCATTTTTTTAAAATAAATAAATAAATAAATAAAAATATTGGTCTTTTTTTGATCTTTTTTTTAAACTTTTAATGAAAAATACTATTTTCTTCATCTCCATATTTAATTAATACTTTCTTCTATGTCAATGGAATTTTTTTTTTCCTAGATTGAGAAAGTTAAGATAAATTAAATCGTTTTAAACAATTCGTTTAATTTTTGATTTTGTTTAATTTCATTTAAAATTATCTCGTTGTGTTTTTAAAAGACAATTGGTTATCTAGTTATTGGAAGAAGATGGTAAAAGTTAATTCACGAAGGCTTTTAATTAAAATGCAAATTAGAAGGAATCTATTTCAAGCTTCAATGTCTTTTTTTATTTATTTTTTTTTTCGATTTTAATTTAAATAATAGATGTATATAATAAAAAGGAAATATCAGTCATTATTAAATTATCATATTGGTAGCAACATTTTATATATAGTCAAAAAGCATGATTGAATAACGTTTTTACACTCTAATGTCTCTTATTAGAGTTATGAAAAATTAACTATTTTATTGCCAAATGAATAATTTATCATTTTAGGATATTAAAAAATACTGATCTAGGAACTCAAGAAATAAATAAATAAATAAATAAATAAATTTATTACGACCCGCTTAGAGGCACCAGTCCTCGGTGGCTAGGTCCAACAAACACAATACAAATTTAAATACAATAACAAATACAACAAAACAAAACAAAAGGAAAAAAGAAAAAAAAAAAAAGAAAATAAATAAATAAATAGAAATGCACTGTATTATTTATT
Organism: Euborellia annulipes; assembly: GCA_023213315.1. Lineage (NCBI taxonomy): Eukaryota > Metazoa > Arthropoda > Insecta > Dermaptera > Anisolabididae > Euborellia > Euborellia annulipes. The sequence goes on along the minus strand of JAKCPI010022146.1, from coordinate 1,845 downwards.
AAAAGTCTCTATTATATAAAATTTGAATATCAGAAATTGTTTTCCATCTAAAATTTTATTATTCATACTACTATTCTTCTTACATTTGTTTATCACTAAACAAAAGCTTGTTCCAGGAAAAAATTTTTTTGTTGGTGAATCAAACCTCGTTAGAAGTATGATTAAATAATATCAGAAGATTAAATCATTTCATCTTAGGGATCATCCACATATTACGTAACGCCTTAGGTGGGGGGTCTGGACAAAACATTACTAATTGTGTCATGGTGGACTCGGAGAATCAATCTACATTTGCTGTTTTTACTCTCATACCACAATGAAACCCCACATATAAACACAACCTCAACACAAACTCAATGTGACTGCGAATGAAGACTAGTGAAAAAGAAACAAATCGTACAGTACAATCGTGCACGTTCCAAGCAAAATGGCATCAACGATAATCGTGAGAGTCGTACAGAGGAAAACGCAGCTGTAATATTTAGGTATTTATTCCCCGAGCGTAATTCACAGGAATTTTTTGTAATATGCTTTTGAATAAATCCTAAGAATTTAAAGCCAAATATTTATTAGGTTTATTTACTTACTACAATACATCATCAAATTCTATAGAGAGTTGTTTACATTTAATTAAGGTGGCATATCGCCTGGGGCCTTAATTCTGATTGCTGGTCAATGCCAGAGAGATTTGCTGATAAAGACACACACTAATGAATATGATCTGGAAAGCTTTGAGATATAGATGGGTGACCATAACCATCACCTAACTCAATAATAAATCTATAATTTATTAAAGGTCATCGATCATTCAATTTGATATATTCTGAAACATGAATGTTTGACCATTTTGTGTGTTCGTTCATAGCTTTGTTAGTTGAAAAGGGGAAGAACTAAATGTCAAATAACATTAAAAGACATTGATTTTTTAGTCAAGCTTGTACTCCGTGGGCCGTGTTATAATAGCTAATCAGTGTGATATTTTCAATAAGTTAGTTCTATCGGTATCAACCTGGTATACTAATACATCAATCAACATTTTAAATGCACAAAAAATTCACCTTTTAAATAATTTACATTAAAACATTCGCCTCGCTTAACAATTAATAAATAATGTTATATATATATGGTATCTCTTCATGCATTAAATAATTGAACTTTTTTTTTTAATTTCCCCTCTCATTTTTCACGTGAATAATGAATTTACTAAATATTTTAATTATTTATTAATTAAAAAAATTAATTAAAATTGCGTTTTTCCTGTTTAAATATTTCACATTCTTCTTTCATTATAATTTTCTCTTATCTAATTATCAATGATTATTTGGTGTATGAAAATTATTCTGGTTTAAAGAAAGAGACAAATCTGTTCAAAAAGTTTCCTAGCACCTCCTCTCCTAATTAATTAAAAATCAGGAAATTTTTATTTTTCTTAGATATTATGGAAATGAAATAATCATTTAAAAATAATCTGGTGTGATGGTGGCACAGTAAACGGTAAATTATTATTTAGAACTACAGTTTTCTCAACCTCTTCAGGACCAAATCTTTGAAGCTCAGTATTAATACTTAAGACTTTTCGATGTTGCAAAACTTTCTCACTCTTAACCACAGTCAACTGACTTTAGGCTTAACACCTAGGTTTTATATGATTGATTAAAGTAAACGAAAACGTTTTGCAGCTTCGTTGTTTGTTTATTTTAAAATTGAAAAAATTGTTATTATTTAAATAGTTGATTTGCTAGAGCAGGCACGATCTTATTTAAAATTATTATCCAAATTTTATATAATACCACTGTTAATATTTAAATTATTTTATTGTATTTTTTATATTATAAAAGAAATAAC
>JAKCPI010022145.1:0-14680 GCA_023213315.1 Euborellia annulipes | reverse complement strand
AAATTGGCTAATCTTTACTATAAAGTTCGCTCCCACCAGAGAGCGCTGGCGGGCTTTACTCACGATTCTTTCGTTCTCCCACTTTGTGATTCGTTCTTTAAATTTAATTTTAAAATCGTCATGATAATATTCAACATATAACATATTCCTGAGACAAAAATAAACAAAAAACAAAAAAAAAATAAAAATAAACATAAGAATATTCAACACAATATGCCTTGGAAAAAAAATTGTTTATACCCGCCATCAGAGAAGGATCACGCCGAGGAGAGTCAGTCTTAAGGTAAGGATCTACTTTTTTTTAAACAACTTGCAGGGGTCCTGAATTAATTGTTTCGGTCCGGTGCAGTTAGGTTTTCCTTTAGATAATAAAGTGATTTGGTAGCAATAATATTTTAAAAAACTTGCAGGGATCCCTTGTCCGAGAGCCGCCGGAGGCGGCTCGAGACCTTCGGTTTTAAGTTCGGTTATTTTATTTTTAGAAAAAAATTCAAAACAACTAGGGAATTCTCGGCTTCGGTTCGGTTCGGTTTGGTTCTGGCTCAGTTCGGTTCAAAACCATCCAGTTAGAAGCGATTCGGTAGCTTTAAAAAAAAATTTTCGGGCCCGAAGGGTCCGAAAATTTATTTTTAAGGGCTACCGAATAGCTTCTAACTGGATGGTTTCGAACCGAACTGAGACGAGCCGAACCGATCCGAAACCGAACCGAAGTCGACACTAGTGACAAAACAACTTCAGGGGACACGACCTAATTGTTTCGGTCCTTCGGTTGCAGTTCGGTTTCCTTCGATTAAAGAAAATTTAAAAAACTAGGGAATTCTCGGTCTTAGTGACAAAACAAATAGCATGCCTAAATAAACCCAAAAAGTAAGTAAAAATATATATTTTTAATGGTTAATGTGGTCCTCGTATTTCTTCAAAATTTTCCTTATTTTGGCATATATCTCGATCAAATTGGCTTACCGACACCTCTTTTAGGCTAATAAAGGGAAGGGAGGGTGAATTCTCCCTGAAAAACTTCCCAATAATTTACCTACCGTATTATAGGATCACGCCAAAAAATGTTCATCAAGAATATTAAAAAAAAAAAAAAAACATGCATCTTAAAGAAAAGAACGAAAGAATCATGAACGAAGAGCTAATTTCAAAAAAAGAACTAGTCAGATGTAAGCCAGCGCTCTCTGGTGGGAGCGAACTTTATAGTAAAGATTAACCTATATTTTTAATGGTTAATGTGGTCCTCGTATTTCTTCAAAATTTTCCTTATTTTGGCATATATCTCGATCAAATTGGCTTACCGACACCTCTTTTAGGCTAATAAAGGGAAGGGAGGGTGAATTCTCCCTGAAAAACTTACCAATAATTTACTTACCGTATTATAGGATCACGCCAAAAAATGTTCATCAAGAATATAAAAAAAAAAAAAAAAAAACATGCATCTTAAAGAAAAAGAACGAAAGAATCATGAACGAAGAGCTAATTTCAAAAAAAGAACTAGTCAGGTAAGCCAGCGCTCTCTGGTGGGAGCGAACTTTATAGTAAAGATTAACCTTAAAATTTGGTAGAAAAAATGAGCAAAGCAGCTAATTTTATTTCATTTTATTATTAAAACAAAGCCGACGTTTCGGTCTCATTTGGGACCATCTTCAGGTTAATGTCAGAAATAAATATATATTCTTCGTTGCCAAGTTGTATTGGGCAGACTCAATTGTAAATCGTTGAACCCAAAAGTTTCTAGTTTTTTTTTTTTGGCATTTTGGCCATTAAAATAATTAAGCGATTTACAATTGAGTATGTTTAATACAACTTGTCGAGGATATATATTTATTTCAAATATTAACCTTGTCCTGAAGATGGTCCCATATGTGACTGAAACGTCGGCCCTGATTTGAATAATATAATGAAATAAAACTAACTGCGTTGTTCATTTTTTTCTACCATTTTAGAGAAACAGTTGTGTAATTATTAAAATCGTATATTCGAAAGTTACTTGAGTAAAAACAGCGCTAGTTGTTGTTTGGAGGAATATAAGAAAAATAATTTTTTTTTCCTTTTCAGAATCTTTATTGAAATTGGATACTGATATGTGCACTAGGAAAGCAGTTTACACTAATTTTTTTATTTATTTTTTTTTTAATTGTAAAATTATAGGTCTGATAAGTGGCCGAAACTGCTTTGTTAGTGCGCATATCAGTAGCCAAAAGATTCCGAAATTATTTTTCTTATATTCCTGAAAATAATAACCAGCGTTGTTTTTATCCAAGTAACTTCCAAATCATCCTCGGGCTTGGTGTATGGGTTAGCGTGCTAACCTGGTATACCAAAAGTTGCGGGTTCGGACCCCAGGCAGTCCGATGATTTTATTTAAGCCATTTGGTATCCAAATGGCTTAAAAAAGAATGCCTGAACCCCCAATAGATATATTAAACTTTCGAGTATCATTTAAAGTCTTAAATGGCCTAAGTTGCTGAATAGACTGTGTGTATGTGTGTGTGAATGAGAAAAAAGTGTGAGTGTTTTTTTTAATAAAAAAAAAAAAAAAAACTTCGCAATATACGGTTCTAACATTTATAAATTATTATAATAGAGGGATGAAGATAGCAGCCAAATTGGAATGCTCGAAGTTCAATAAAACTTCCAGAATAAGACGTTTCGGCCTGAATTTATTTGGAAATTGCATTATGTGTATAATTTCCAATAACTGAAGGTGGCCAAATAAATTCAGGCCGAAACGTCTTATTCTGGGAGTTTTGTTGGACCTCGAGCATTCCAAGGAAAAGTTTAAAAAAGTTGAATTACCATTTAACGCTTGATGAGGAAAGAGCATGTGACAAGTGAAGAAAAATAAAGAGAGTGGACTCACCTGAAACAAATAAAAAAAAAAGAATTAGAAATCCATTTCTATTACAAGACAAATCGCAGGTTTGTCAAACATATGTGGCCCTGACTTCGGACTCAAAAAAAAAAAAAAAAATCTATAGTCAGGCCAATTGTTGTTGCTTGACTTTTATTTTTCTATAGATAAGAGAAAGTTGTGTTCTGTGCGACCAGTCACACCAGATATTTCTTTTCCAAGTAGGAAAGAGATTTCCTACAATCGTGGATGGTAAAATTAAAGAAGAGATTCCCTGAGGAAGCATCTTAAAGAGAGTTGTATAATTTTTTGCCATGAGGTGGATTTGAACTCGAGTTGTCTAACAATTCAGGATTAAAATCTTAATTGCTTTATACCGTCAGTGGAAAGAAATTTGACCCCAATTGGTAGTTTTATATAGTAATTAAAATTTTATTAATAGATTGTTCTTATATAAGTAGGTCAAATCAACAGATGCTAACAACAATCTTTGCCAAGTCACGAAATTTTTCTTTAATCACGCACCTCTCTATTAATTTATGTTATGAATTAATCATTTATTTTTATTAGAACATGTTGAAGAAGTTGAGCTTGAAATGATAATAAACTGATTTTACTATTAATAAACTAATGAATCTACTTATTTATTGGTTAGTGAACGTTCTATGCGGTAAAAATCTTTTCAAAATATTTTAAATAATGGGGGTTAAGATCAAAAAGACCTGAGAATACTCAAAATTTACAAACTTTTGGCGTCCAGGCATTTCTATTTAAGCCATGTGGTATCCAAATGGTTTAAATAAAATCATCGGACTACCTGGGTTCCGAACCCTCGACCTTGGTATACAAGGCAGGCGCCCTACCAACTACACCAAGTCCGAGGGAAATTTACAAACTTGATTTTGTATTTAAATTTTTTTTTTCTTTTTCTTTTGAAAAATTTAATAATTATTATCAATAGGCTGCTATGTTTCATAAGGAGAGAGAAATTGAACCAAATGCTTTCCAATGGGAAAATTTTGGATTTTCAGCAAATTTTTGAGCTTTCCCATTTAAGGATTTAAGGATCCGAATATTTTTCCTAACCTCTCCATAACAAAATTCATTTTGAATTTTCAACGGGAGCTTGAAAGACAGGCGAACACTCCGCAATTGTAAATACAATAATGAATAGATTACTTTTATAATTTTAAATTATTAAATTGTCAACGAATACTTGTATAGGGTGGTTCAAAAAGAGCGCCGGTCTTGAAATGGCTTGTAAATTTTGTTTGTCGGTTGATGCCATTGTTTTTGTTCGTTTCTATTTCCAGGAACATTACGTGTATCGTGAAAACGTTTTATCAGAATGGAATGATAGTTATGCAGAAACTTCCGACTTGCGCAATTCTAGCTAGCCCTATAGGGTTTAATAAAGTACCTAATGAATCAGAAAAATTCTTTGAGACGGGTTCAAAAGTAATCCTCAAAAGTCCTGATCGTCGTCGTTCTGGCCTTCACCTTTGAGATTTACTGTTGAACCCGTCTCAAAGAATTTTTTCATAAGTCTGATTCATTCGCTACTTTATTACGCCCTAGAATCGCGTAAGTGGCCTGAAAGTTGCTGCATAACTTTAGCCTTTCGGTTAAAAAAACGTTTTTACAATGCACAAGTGAACTGCTCCCAGTGGCGGATTACCCCATCTGGTGTGACTGGTCGCACAGCACACAATTTTTCTTATTATCGGTAATTTAAAGATGCATTCAGTAGTTGTTTAGCAAAATATAGGGCCTATATACAAATCAAATTAAGTATTAGTTTTTAAAATTTTATATTAAAAATACAATTTTTTTTTCCAAAAAAAAATATTTTTTTCAAATCTCGGGAGAGGGGGGGTAATTACCCCCCTTTACCCTCTCCCCGCCCCCTTGTAACCGCCCTTGAGTGCTCCATAGACACAGAATGCGAAAAATTGAAAGTGCTTCAAAAATCGCAAGGTTCTTCGAAATAGAAACGAACCAAAATAATGTCATCAACCGACAAACAGAACCGTTTCAAAACCGGCGCTCTTTTTGAATTATTCTATATATAATGCTAAGTTATGCTGTATAAACGCTTTTTTTATTCAAAACAAAATAACGATTAATAAATTTTTTCAATAAAAGTATTATTATTATATTTTTCCAGAATGAAAGCCTTGATAGATGATGGAGTAGAGAGGGCGAGAGAGAAAGGAAGACGAGTCAAGTCAAATTAGGATTAATGCAAGGTAGAAAAATTCCCATAAAAAAAAGAAGAAGAGGAGAGACTAAACGATGCAAAAAAAAGAGAGCAGAGTATTTTCGAAATGTAATCAACCTAAATCATGGTGTGAGTGAGAGGTAAAGAGCGAGGAGAGGATGAAAAACTATTGGTAATCTTTCTCTTTACGTAAAATTTACTGATAAAGTCATTTATTGTTCTTAAAGTTCTCTCTCTCTCTCTCTCTAAAAAAGGGGGTGTCAAGAGAGAGAGCGTGTGAAATCAGCCAAGCGAAAAGAAGAAAAAAAAAAGATTATTAAAGTTATTTATTCGTTTTCAGAATGGTGGACATGAAATGAAGTGAGATTGAGGCCTACATAAGATGAAAAAAGTCATCAGTAATCGAATCGAACTGAATGGGGATCCATAACTTTTTGGAAAAAATAAGATGATGTCACAAATCAAAACGAGAAAGAAGAACTCCCTTTTTATTTCTTTTCTTTTAAATGGAGTCGCGTTCTTCAAAATTGACATTTTTATTAGAAAGAAAGAAACAATGTCATTTGATGTTGATAATATGAATATGCATATGAGAAAAATATTGAAAAAATGTTGATATAGGCCAGGGGTGGGCAAATACTTTTAAGCGCGGGCCAAAATGAAATTTTCAAAATGTCTCCCGGGCCGCAGGACTATACCGCGTACGCTTTCCACACCCGAATGTTTTGGGTGGAGTTTTTCCCTGCCCAAGAAGTTTTTTTAGGCAAAAACACTCTAAGTGTCATTTTAAAGCATTTGGACAAAGAAATTTGACAGTTAATAATAAATAATAGTAATAATTAGGGCTCGGATTTCGCCCTATTTGCCTTTTTTTTATTTATGGCTTAAAATTTAGGCCAATATGATATGTATACGTTTCATGAAATTCTGAATAAAATAAGAGGCATTTGTTAGTGCCTATAATGCCTATTTTGGCCGATTCTGGGTTTTGGTGCCTATTTCATCTATAAATGCCTTTTTTAGTGCCTATTTTAAGTATTTTAACTTAAAATAAGCTATTTTAAGCCAATTTCGGCTTTTTTTTTTTTTGAAATTTCACAATAAATTCATTTTATATCACAAATCCGGAGAAAAATTACAAAAAAAATCGAACGAGATTCGAATACTAAAAAAAAAAAAAAAAAAAAGGTCGAACGAAAAACAGCGTCCCAGTTGGGCTTCGCCCCCTCCGCGAGAGAGAGAAAGTATTGGATTCATGTCAAAAATTCGATGTCGAGATTTTGATGGATCTTCACGTTTTGAGGTCCCCTGAATCCAAAAAAAGTGGTTTTCGCGACATGGTCTGTGTGTGTGTGTGTGTGTGTGTGTGTGTGTGTGTCTGTCTGTCTGTGAACAAAATATCTCAAGAACGAAAAGAGCTAGGAGGTTGAAATTTTATATTTAAGTTAGGCACCCCCATGGGAAGTGACACAAAGCTTTTGAACAAAATCGACCAAAGAGTACTAGTACTTTACTGATGTACTTTTTCAGTTTTTTTCGATTTTCTCAAAATTTGATCCAACGATTTTTTTTGAAAATTCAAAAATCAATTATTTTTTAGATTCTCTATAAAATGTATATTCTCATTTTGTCATTGAAATCTTCTGAAGACCACTTTACTCTTGTACTCCATAGAAAAGATAGGAGAAATGGTTGCCATGGTAACAAAATATAAATATTTCGCTATACTTATAAATTTTACATCTTGAAAATCGAATATACTGTACTGTCGAAACTAAATACATGTCGACACAAAAAATCTGGTGTGACAAGCACAGTACACAACTTTTGATTACCGAAGGTAAGAGAAAGTTGTGTGCTGTGCGCCAGTCACACCAGATTTTTTAAATTTTTTATCTTAAATAATGCCTTTTAAGTGCCTTTTTTTACAATAAATGCCTTTTCAAGTGCCTATTTTAATGATTTTTAGTGCTTAGTTGCCTGCCTATTTTAAAGATTTTTAGTGCCTATAAATCCGAGCCCCAGTAATAATAAATTGTCTTACTTGGGTGTACATGCGAACAATTTTTGCCCAGTAAAATATGTCACGTAATTTTTAAAGAAATATGATCCATTATATTAAATTAATGGTCATTAAATAAATCAGTTAATGAAAGATTATAATCGAACAGACCTAGTATGTTGCGTACATAAAAGTAGTGATATGGTTACGGCTCTTCGAAATTATAATACTCTATTATTTATCTATTTGATTATTTATACTGTTGATTTCAACAAAATCGCATAAAAGGGATTTTTCAACGGGCCGGATAAAGTAAGCAAAAGGGCCGGATCCGGCCCGCGGGCCGGTTTTTGCCCACCCCTGATATAGGGTGTCCATCAAACAGCTTTCTAAATTTAAAAATCTGGTGTGATGGTCGCACCAGATTTTTTAGTGTCGAGATATATTTAGTTTCCGACAGTAGGGTACATTTGAATTCAAGATGTAAAATTTATAAACGTGGGAAAATATGATTTATTCGCCGAGTAGAAAGAGAAAGAAGATAATGAGTGCAAGTGAGATAGAGATAGTCAATTAAAGGAGCTGGTTTTTGTCCATAGTCTAGGCAACATGGTTTCAAACAATGAGTGACGTCATCCATTTTTCTCGGAAACAATTAAAGAGAGAAATAAAATAAAAAAGAAAAATATTTTTTATTTTGTTACCATGGCAACCATTTCTCCTATCTTTCCTATGAAGTATAAGACTAAAGTGGTCTTCAGAAGATTTTAATGGCAAAATGAGAATATACATATCAAAGAGCATTTAAAAAATAATTGATTTTCAGGATAGGTGAAAAGAAGAAGAAAATTCGCAGCTAATCATATTTCATTATTTTTATTCCCATTATGTTGACGTTTCACCGTTGGGGTTCCTCAGAACTAATGAGTACAAGAGCCTGGCGATGCGCGGAAAGGTTTAAGTTTTGAACTCACTCCGTGACCATCGTCTATCTTGACCTCTTAATTTTCTATTGTATTTTAACTAATATAATTTATTCATATTCATATCTCTTCAAGTTCTATGAATGATATATGATTGAATTATATTGCACATATTTACACCCATTTGGTAACTATACAATTTTCTTAAAAATTCTTGTATATAGTTATAAGAGCCTTGTAAAAAATATATTCTAAAATATGCTTGTGCTCTAAGATGAAAAAAATTTATAAATGATAATGTTTTCTCGATACTAATCTCTTTATCTCTTGTTGTGTACATTAATTCTGAGGATGATCTCAGCCGGGATCGAAACGTCCACATAATGGAAATAAAAATAATGAAATACAACTAGCTGCGAATTTTCTTCTTCTTTTCAAAGACACAGACACACAGACCATGTCGCGAAAACCACTTTTTTGGATTCAGGGGACCTCAAAACGTGAAGATCCATCAAAATCTCGACATCGAATTTTTGACATGAATCCAATACTTTCTCTCTATATATATATTACATATACATAGGTAAGAGAAAGTAAAAATATACAATCCTATTTCTAGTAAATGAACTAATCTTTATTTCTAGTTCCTTTTGCCCAAACAAATGCACTAATTGATTTTATTTTTATAGCGCCCTAGGGAGTTTTTTTTTTTTTTTTGCAAATTTTTAAATTAATTAGAAAACGCAACCACCTCATTTAATTTCCAATCTAAATTAATCAATGTTATGGAATTATTAATCGCCCTTAGGGACCTTTAATTAAACTAATAAATAATTATTCCTCTGAGAATTTAATTTAAAAAAAAATGTAAACTTGTACTTTAATTATAGGTTAATAATCTGTTTCAAGTTTGCTCAAGTGATTATTGACTCTAATTCTAATTTTTAATGTTTTAAAAACTTTTTCAAGAATGTATTCATAATTATCTTATGATAGGATAATTTAGTAAAATCATATCTTGGGACGAGCAAAATGTCAATTAAGTTAGAGAAATTTGATCCAAGTACACAAACTTGGGGTTGAAGATTATCTGTTTGTAAATAAAATTGTAAATTCAACGAAGAATGCAAAGGAATTTTATACTTCAAGTAACTGAGATATATAGGCTCTATATAATAAACTAGTCGCAAAGCCCGCCTTCGGCGGGCAAGTTTTTTGCCAGTTTAGGATATTTCTTGTTGCAATGCGAGTGTTCAGATGTTAAGGCAGGCTCTTGAGTTCAATCGAGGGTACCGACTGGGGGCTGGAAAAGTGTCTATTATATTTATGACTGCTCTCTTTTTTTATTCAACTGGTTGCGTAGCTCCTCACATAGCCCTAGTCGTATATCTGGAAAGCTGGCACTCAGAACTACTAACTTCCACTCTAATTCCCATATATTGAAGAAATTTGATTACTACGTTACTCATAGGCGTAGCCAGGCGGGGGGCGGGAGTTCGAAATTTTCTTGAATCCCCCATCAAAAATTTCTGGATACGCCAATGACGTTACTCCCTGGTTCATGTATTTCATGTGCGTTGGCATCGAGCTCTTAGTCAAAACAATTTGCTCGATCGGTGTGCGTTGGTTCTTTAAAGGCTGAATCGAGCAAAATGTTTTGTTCGAAAACGTTTTTGCTCGATTGGTGTTCAGTCTTTAAAGCCTTTCTTTTCAAAAACTCTATATTTTGTTGCCGACGTTTCTAGAGCTAGTCGCACTCATCCTCGAGGCAGAATAAGTATAGATGGTATGGTACTGGATGTTATTTTCATGTTGGGACATATTAATTTGTATCGTCATGTGAGCCAACTATTCAGAATTCACCATTTGATTTTGGAGGCAGTTTCAGTCGCATGGTTTGTTGTCAATCACCTCTCTAGGTCTCTGAATAAATTTATATGAATTTTCAAAGTAAAGAACCAGGGGTAAAGTCCTTTTAGAAACACCCCATATAAAGTTTTTTTAAGGAAGAAATTAATGGCTGACAATTGAGTGATAATTAACAGGAACAGGTAGATGAAGGCAGCCAACAAAGAACAAAAACTTTATTTAAATATCGTCGACGTTTCGGGAACGCGTCGCTCCCATCTTCAGGACGATAAATTGTTAATGTTGTTTAGAATGATACATGTAGGTCATACAAAATTATAATACAAAATTTGCATATACCATTAAATGTATGTTTGATTGTCTATGAGAATTGTAGTAGGTGCCTGGGCTTAATTTATTGTTGAATGGGCCCGAAACATCAGCACTGACCAAGATTAAAAGACTCTAAACAACATTAACAATTTATCGTCCTGAAGATGGGAGCGATGCGTTCCCGAAACGTCGACGATATTTAAATAAAGTTTTTGTTCTTTGCTGGCTGCTTTCATCTACCTGTTCCTGATAAAGTTTTTTATTATTCGTAGCCACTTTTTCCAGGAAGGCTCCGGTCCATTCTTCTAATTAAATATCTTCAGCTATCCATCAAGTAATTTTATCAACTATATTGTAATTATAAACGAAAATCGTAATTTACTTCATTGATGTCAATAAATTTGAGAAAGGCATTGGTATTCATCGACCCCCAAGGGCCGATATCGACCATTTTGATGGTCCCTGCTCTAAGCTATTTGAGAATCCGGGCCCTTTTTTTAGTTCATGGTGACAAATAGAATTTTCAGATCTACTAGTTCATTCGGATACAAGTACAAATCCAAAACTGTTCTTGACTCATTAAATATTTAAAAAATAAATTAAAATCCCATCAGGATAGATGAAATAACAATGAACTTGTTATTTTTTTAAGGCGTTATAAAAAATAAAAAAATGTCATATAAAGTTTCATTTGAACATTTTTTTTCCTTCAAGTAATGTGAAATTTTATTATTATCTAAATAGAGTAGAGAGAGAGAGAGAGGCCTATAGGGATATTTTATTACACTCTAAAATAAGGTCAACAAACTTAGGTTCGTAAAGAGTTGGATTTTTATTTTAACGTTACGTTCTTTTGAGTTTTTTTTTTCAGTGACTTGAATTTTGATTCCTTTATAAGGCCGTAAAATAAAAATAAAAAAAAAAAGGAGAGAAAAAGAGAATTATGATAATTAAATTTTTAAGTTTTTATGAAAAATTAAAATTTGTGAATTGAATTTCATAAATGGATAGCATAAGCATTTTAATACCAATGAGTCTTGCATTTATAAGATTATTAAATATCAAGGGAATTTATTTTTTATGTAGACCTATTAAATTCATAAAGCACTAAGAATATTAAATATTATTATTCGGGCCGTTCGCTTCGGGGGCCTCCTTCCAACTGCGGCGGACCATCGCCTTTCTTTAATTATGTGGCGCAATAAATATCATATTACATATTTATATAGGTAAGAGAAACCAAAAATTGTCATTGTTGGCTCTATCTGTTAAAATAATATTATATTCTTTTATTTATACCTCTCTGGGTGAGTCAAAGGAAAAGAAAATTTAATTACATAAAAATTTTTATTATTTTTAATTTGAGGGATCTAATTAATATTAAAATTAATTGGATTTAATAGATCCCAATGTTTTCCAATGAGAAAATTTAGGAATTTTATGAGCCTCCCCATTCGGGGATTTGGGAAAGCTAATATTTTTGCTAAACTCTCCTTACGAGGGATGGAGATATCAGCCAAATTGGAATGCTCGAGGTTCAATAAGGCCGGCGCCATACTATCCCGTTTTGTCGTCGGGAACCGTTTAGCGGGATGGTGAAGATCCATTGTCTGTTGTGGGCGCAGAGCGGCATCGTGAGGGAAGCTGCAGGATGGTCCTGCCGCAAAACGGGACAGCAAGACAGCGGCACGTGGGCCTGAGAACATTTAGTCTAGTGGAAGCTGTCAGACTGTCCCGTTTTGCAGGACGATTTTCGAAGAAAAGAAATGTTTGATACGGATAAGTTTAAACAGTTTCAACACTTCCAACAGTTCATCAAACAATTTAATTGACATCCGATAAAACTCAACAAATTTGTCGGGGTATTGTCTTATATTTGAATAAAAAGTTGAATCGTTCAAAACCATCATTTAAACAATGAAAAGGATGAACCCAATAACGCCTATGCCTCGGTGTCAACATACCACAAGCTTTAAGAGCACAAACATATTTAATTTTGGATAACATCGTACGTCAAAACAACTCTGCAGTTCAAGAGATACTGGCAATTATTTGTCATTCATGCCGCAGCGCAGAATAATATGACTGCTCGGCGCCATCCTGCAAAACGCATCCCGTTCAGCGGCATCCCGCAAAACGGGATAGTATGTCGCCGCCCTAAAACTTCCAGAATAAGACGTTTACGGTCTGAATTAATTTGGCCATCTTCAGATTTTGCAAATTATACACATATCGCAAAGCGCAAAATATTTGCTTCAAACAAAATTATATCGTTCCTGTTCCCAAGATCAGAGATACCTAAGATCGTAATTTTATATGAAGCAAATAAATTTTATTATTGACAAATCCTGGTTCAATTACAAGTGCGCTTTGCGATATGTGTATAATTTCCAATAACCTAAGATGGCCGAATAAATTCAAGCCAAACATCTTATTCGGGGAGTTTTATTAAATCTCGAACATTCCAATTTGGTTGATATCTAATCTGATATATTAATATAATCACAGCACAGACACAACTTCAAGAAAGTCCTATATAGGGCCTAAGTGCAAAATTTTATATCGAAATTCCAATGAGAAATTGGACAAATAGACAGACAGGCAAGTGAACACTAGGGTGGGTCGTTTTGCCACTTTTTTCAGAGCGAAATGAAATACCCGGCAAAAGTGGCCAACCTACATGGACATTTCGGATATAATTTTTCGACTCTTGATTACATATATACATAGGTAAGAGAAAGTAAAAAGAAAAAAAATCGATTTGTTTATTTCTATTTTTGATGTGACACCTGTTTTAATATGATTATCTGTAGGTTACTAAGTAGTTTCCTTCAGGTGTTTTCTAGCAGGATGGAGCGCTGGAGAGGAGAATTGCTTTTTAATCAAACTCCACCATCCTGCTAGAAAACACCTGAAGGAAACTACTTAGTAACCTACAGATAAAAAAAAATCGATTTTTGAGGAATTTGGAAATTTTTAAAAATTTTGATTGACCGAGAAAATGTTTTTTTTTTTTAATTCATCTTTGGAGAGGTCTCTTAAAACATGATAAACTAATAATAAATAATTGAATATTTGTTATAGCTGTAGTATTATGTTCAAGATGATAAGGAATAATTTCCAAAGAAGAATGCAGCTAATTTTTATTTCATTTAATTTTAATAAAAATTCTTAATCACTTGCTGACGTTTCGGTTCGGGTTTGAACCATCATCGGAGCTGTGATTTTGTCTTTATGTTTTTAAACAATACATTCAAATTAAAAACATAAAGACAAAATCACAGCTCCGATGATGGTTCAAACCCGAACCGAAACGTCAGCAAGTCATTAAGAATTTTTATTAAAATTAAATGAAATAAAATTAGCTGCATTATTCTTTGGAAATTATTCCTTATCATCTTGATAATAATAAATATTGTCTTACGAGATTGAAAAAATTGGTCGTTTTTTGCGACCTTAAATGAATAAAAAAAAAATTAGCCCCGCCCCCTCTTGACAAAATCCCGGGACCGCCACTGATTACAGTTACTTTGAAATTTTCCCCTGTCTCTGTATTAGTATAAATAATAGGAGGGGTAATTATTAAGTATTAAAAAAATATAATATTTATATTCTTTTTTTGGGAGGGGGATAATTTTTTTTTAGCTAAATTCTCCATTTTATTTTAGAACAACTCTTGAATGAAGTGTACTTTAGAAAAACATTTTTTTTTTTTAAATTTCACTCTCCATATGAATTCTGATTAATAAATCGATTTAACCAGGAAAAACTAAATGAATGAAGAGAGAAAGCGCAAAGTGCCTGCTTTGAGGAGGAGGAGGAGGAGGAGGAGTAGCTACTACTAGTGACGTCAAGAGCGGAGGGGATCGATCTCTGGGAGGCAGGCTACTGCTAGTACTGCTTTTCAAAAGGAGACGTGTCTTGCACGTGGGACGAACGAACGAACGAACGAAGAAGCAGCATCCATTCCTCTTTCTCTTGGTTCTGGACCCAATCCCAGCACTTTCACTCTCTCCCCTCTTGGGTACCATCAACTCAACTCAACCAAGCCAATAGAATTTTTCCCACAAAACCAACCGCAACGCTTTCGCTTAAAATGTCGTCTATCAATGCATAAAAAAAAAAAAATTCAATATGTAGCCTATAATAATTCATGGCTATGATATCCTTTATTCTTATAGATATCTATATACAATAAAATGGAATGTTTCTATTTTATTATATGCTAGGGCCTTGAAAAAATTTAATATATAGATATTAATAGGGTGTATAGGGGTATATCATCCAAATTATTGTCCTTCATATTTAATCATATACATTGAAAAAAAATTGATTTGGGAATGTACAGTGAGGGTCAATATTAAGTCCCACCCATGAATTTTCTACTATGAGAAAATATTTATATTTTGTTACCATGGCAACCATTTCTCCTATCTTCCCTATGAAATACAAGAGTAAAGTGGTCTTCAGAAGATTTCACTGGCAAAATCAGAATATAC
>JAKCPI010022144.1:0-27462 GCA_023213315.1 Euborellia annulipes | reverse complement strand
TTTTTTTTCAAATGAGATTTTTTTCTTTCTACTTCTTTAAAAAGTCTTAAAAATTTTGATGATTTGAATTTAAAAATGTTAAAAAAAAAAAATCTGGCGTAACAAGCACAGCACACAATTTTCTCACCTTGGGTAATTCAAAGTTGTGTTCTATGCTTGTCACACCAGATTTTTGTGTCGAAATATATTTAGTTTCTGCCGATATATTAGAATTCAAGATGTAAAATTTATAAATATTGGAAAATATTTATATTTCATGGCAACCGTTTCACCTTTCTTTCCTATGAAGTACAAGAGTAAAGTGGTCTTCAGAAGATTTCAATGACAAAATGAGAATATACATTTTAAAGAGAATCTAAAAAATAATTGATTTTTGAATTTTAATCAAAATCGTTAGAGCAAATTTTAAGAAAATCGAAAAAAACTGAAAATGGGCACATCAGTAAAGTACTAGTACTTTTTGGTCTATTTTGTTCAAAAGCTTCGGGTCACGACCCAGGAAGGTGCCTAACTTAAATATAAAATTCCAACCTCCTAGCTCTTTTCGTTCTAGGGATATTTTGTTCACAGACTCAAAACGGGTATATCCAGCAAAATCTCAAAATGAAACCAATACTTTCTCTCTCTATATATTACTTTCTCTTACCTATGTATATATGTGATATATATAGAGAGAAAGTATTGGATTCATGCCAAAAATTCGATGTCGAGGTTTTGATAGATATACACGTTTTGAATCCAAAAAAGTTGTTTTCGCGACATGGTCTGTCTATGCGTGTGTGTGAATAAAATATCTCAAGAACGAAAAGAGCTACGATTTTGAAATTTCATATTTAAGTTAAGTAGTCTCATGACACGCAAAAATAAGCTTTTGAACAAAATCGGCCAAAAAGTACTAGTACTTTACTGATGTACTTTTTCAGTTTTTTTAAAATTCGATCCAACGATTTTTTTTTTAAATTCAAAAATCAATTATTTTTTCGATGCTCTTTAAAATGTATAATCTCATTTTGCAATTGAAATCTTCTAAAGACCACTTTACTCTTGTATTTCATAGGAAAGATAGGAGAAATGGTTGCCATGGTAACAAAATATAAATATTTTCTCATATTTATAAATTTTTCATCTTTTTTTTTTTTTTTTTTTAATAAAAAAACATTCACACTTTTTTCTCATTCACACTCACACTCACTCACACATTCACACAGTCTTTTCGGCAACTCAGGCCATTTAAGACTTTAAACGATATCCGTTATTGATTAATTTATATATATATGGGGTCCAGGCATTCTTATTTAAGCCATCTGGTATCCAGATGGCTTAAATAAAATCATCGGACTGCCTGGGGTCCGAACCCGCGACGTTTGGTATATGAGGTTAGCACGCTAACCTCTACGCCATGCCCCGAGGGCAATTTTTCATCTTGAAATTCGAATGTACCGTACTTGTGATTATTTCATTGTTTTTAAAAAAATATTAGATATTTTTTAATGGAAACTTTAATGGTTCAAACTTAGATTCCAATGTGGATTTTCATTTTCTTTTATAAAAACAATGAAATAATCACAAGTAGAAAACTCATGGGAGGGACTTAATATTGACCCTCGCTGTACATTCCCAAATCAATTTTTTCCAATATATATGATTAAATATGAAGGAAAATTACTTGGATGATATACCCCTATACACCCTATACACCCTATTATTATCTATATATTAAATTTTTCAAGGCCCTAGCATATAATAAAATAGAAACATTCCATTTTATTGTATATAGATATCTATAAGAATAAAGGATATCATAGCCATGAATTATTATAGGCTACATATTGAATTTTTTTTTTATGCATTGATAGACGACATTTTAAGCGAAAGCGTTGCGGTTGGTTTTGTGGGAAAAATTCTATTGGCTTGGTTGAGTTGAGTTGATGGTACCCAAGAGGAGAGGGAGTGAAAGTGCTGGGATTGGGTCCAGAACCAAGAGAAAGAGGAATGGATGCTGCTTCTTCGTTCGTTCGTTCGTTCGTCCCACGTGCAAGACACGTCTCCTTTTGAAAAGCAGTACTAGCAGTAGCCTGCCTCCCAGAGATCGATCCCCTCCGCTCTTGACGTCACTAGTAGTAGCTACTCCTCCTTCTCCTCCTCCTCCTCCTCAAAGCAGGCACTTTGCGCTTTCTCTCTCTTCATTCATTTAGTTTTTCCTGGTTAAATCGATTTATTAATCAGAATTCATATGGAGAGTGAAATAAAAAAAAAAAAAATGTTTTTCTCAAGTACACTTCACTCAAGAGTTGTTCTAAAATGAAATGTAGAATTTAGCTAAAAAAAAATTACCCCCTATAATATAAATATTATATTTTTTTAATACTTAATAATTACCCCTCCTATTATTTATACTAATACAGAGACAGGGGAAAATTTCAAAGAAACTGTAATCAGTGGCGGTCCCGGGATTTTGTCAAGAGGGGGCGGGGCTAATTTTTTTTATTCATTTAAGCTCGCAAAAAACGACCAATTTTTTACTTTCTCTTACCTCTATATATATATGTTAAGATATATATAGAGAGAAAGTATTGGTTTCATGTCAAAAATTCGATGTCGAGATTTTGATGGATCTTCACGTTTTGAGGTCCCCTGAATCCAAAAAAGTGGTTTTCGCGACATGGTCTGTCTGTGTGTGTGTGTGTGTGTGTGTGTGTGTGTGTGTGTGTGTGTCTGTGTTCACTTTTAAGCATGAAGGAATTGAGCTATGAGGCTGAAATTTTATATATAAGTTAAACACCCCCCGGGACCGGAAAAATAAGCTTTTAATCAAAATCGGCCAAAGAGTACTAGTACTTTACTGATGTACTTTTTCAGTTTTTTTCGATTTTCTCAAAATTCGCTCTAACGATTTTGATTAAAATTCAAAAATCAATTATTTTTTAGATGCTCTTTCAAATGTATATTCTCGTTTTGCCCTCAAAATTGTTTGAAGACCACTTTACTCTTGCACTCCATAGAAAAGATAGGAGAAATGGTTGCCATGGTAACAAAATATAAATATTTTCCCATACTTATAAATTTTACATCTGAATTCAAATATTCCCTACTGCCGGGAACTAAATACATGTCGACACAAAAAATCTGGTGTGACAAGCACAGTACACAACTTTCGATTACCGAAGGTAAGAGAAAGTTGTGTGCTGTGCGACAGTCACACCAGATTTTTTCAATCTCATAAGACAATATTTATTATTATCAAGATGATAAGGAATAATTTCCAAAGAATAATGCAGCTAATTTTATTTCATTTAATTTTAATAAAAATTCTTAATCACTTGCTGACGTTTCGGTCATCGGAGCTGTGATTTTGTCTTTATGTTTTTAATTTGAATGTATTGTTTAAAAACATAAAGACAAAATCACAGCTCCGATGATGGTTCAAACCCGAACCGAAACGTCAGCAAGAGATTAAGAATTTTTATTAAAATTAAATGAAATAAAATTAGCTGCATACTCTTTGGAAATTATTCCTTATCATCTTGAACATAATACTACAGCTATAACAAATATTCAATTATTTATTATTAGTTTATCATGTTTTAAGAGACCTCTCCAAAGATGAATTAAAAAAAAAAAACATTTTCTCGGTCAATCAAAATTTTTAAAAATTTCCAAATTCCTCAAAAATCGATTTTTTTTTATCTGTAGGTTACTAAGTAGTTTCCTTCAGGTGTTTTCTAGCAGGATGGTGGAGTTTGATTAAAAAGTAATTCTCCTCTCCAGCGCTCCATCCTGCTAGAAAACACCTGAAGGAAACTACTTAGTAACCTACAGATAATCATATTAAAACAGGTGTCACATCAAAAATAGAAATAAACAAATCGATTTTTTTTCTTTTTTTAATTTTTTTCTCGTTATGGTCGGATTTTATAGTCGGAAAAAAAAAATAAGTTTCTCAAATTTTCAACTTGAAATATTAATTTTTAAAGGTCGCTCCAAATTTTTTTTTAGTTTTGCTGCATTGCTTTCGATGTTTTCAATATTTAAAGGTCGCTCGAAAACATTGAAAGCTATGCTCTGACAAATAAGAAAAAATTTTGAGCGACCTTTAAAAATTAATATTTTAACTAGGTAGAGCCTTGTTTGAAGAAGATGTTCCTTTTTCAACCAACGCTCAAAAAGAGGCTGTTCATTAGGCAGTCAATATATCTTTTAAGATAGCAAATTTGCCAGATATGTTTGTTTTTAAATATTTTAAGTTGAAAATTTGAGAGAACGTATTTTTTGTCGTCTATAAAATTTTACCATAACGAGAAAAAAAATTAGTCGGTTTTTTTGCACCACCCTAGTGAAGAGGCAGTGGCACACACCAGAAGAGTGGTGGGTAATAGGGGTGATATTTATTTAGTTCCGGATTCAAATTTACATTAATAAAGAACTGTATTGGTTTGCAAATTTTATAATATGCTAGCTAAAAAAAGTATATATATCGTCGGCTTAAAAGAAAACATGACAAAGTCAAAAAGTAAAAATTTATCATTTTTAAAAAAATGACCAAATATACTGAAATATCATGAATAATATTCATACCTAGGGTTAGATTACCATGATTTATTGAGGCCAGATCCGGACAGACGACTTCAGGGGATCTAGGGGGTATGGGAAAATTTTTGAAAATTAGGAATTGAAATTTGCGTTTTTAGCTATCCTATGTGAAAAATGTATAATTTTTTGTTTATTTTTAAAATATTAAATAAAATCTTTGAATTTTTGTCTCTCTCCAATGGGGGGGGGGGGGGGGCCTTCTGGGCCCCCCTGGGACCGCTAGTGACTGTAATCTCTACTCCTTTACTCCGCCCTTGATTCCTATGTGTATATTTTTTGTCCAAGAAATTAAGGGAAGACGTTTGTCCCTATACTCTCATGGGAACAGAAGATAAGCGTCGCTGCTAGTTATATTAATATTTCAATATAAACAAAACTAGACTAATGGATATCAATTAGCATGAAAAGCACAGAGGTCCAAGTTGATCTTTGCGTTGCTAAATTAATTATAATTTAATTAATTAATAGTAAGTGCAAACAATTTTGCTATTACTCATCTCAATGGGGGGGGGATATTTTGGTTTCAAAAACTATAATAATTAATCTATATACTGTGTATAATTACGGAGTGTACACTAAGGTGGGTCGTTTTTTTCGGAGTGAAATGAAATAGCCGGTAAAGTGACCAACCCACATGGACATTACAAATATAAATTTTTTTTTTTAAATCGGACAATATCTTCTGTGAGAATTTTTACCTCAATGTTATGAAATTTCTGAAAATTCCAAAATTGTCATTAAGTTTAGTTGGGTTATAAAACGACCGTGGCCATATTTTTTGGATAAAGAGATGTCAAACTGACATTCTAGCCCCAAAATGCCAGTTATATGCCCCTGGAAGGGCCAGAGATGCATCTTCTGGGCGCTTAATTATACTTAATTTGCCCCAGAGGAGGCATCTCTGGCCCTTCCAGGGCATATAACTGGCATTTTGGGGCTAGAATGACAGTTTTCATCGCAAGTGACATTTCATTATCCAAAAATATGGTCGCTTTATAACCCAACTAAACTTAATGACAATTTTGGGATTTTCAATCGAAATTTCGAAACTTTGTGGTAAAAATTCTCTCAGAAGATATTGTCGAATTTGAAAAAAATTTATATCCCAAATGTCCATGTGGGTTGGCCATGGAAAAGATGCACTTTTGCCGGCTATTTCAATTCACTCCGAAAATAAGTGACAGACCCACCCTAGTGTACCCCTGCCTGTCTATTTATCCAATTTCTCGTTGGAATTTCGAAATAAAATTTTGCACTTATATAGGACTTTCTCGAAGTTGGATCTGTACTGTGATTATAATGGATACACATATCTCAAAGCGCACATTTTACTTTCTCTTACCTATGTATATATGTAATATATATATAGAGAGAGAAAGTATTGGATTCATGTCAAAAATTCGATGTCGAGATTTTGATGGATCTTCACGTTTTGAGGTCCCCTGAATCCAAAAAGTGGTTTTCGCGACATGGTCTGTCTGTGGGTGTGTGGGTGTGTGTTCAATTTTAAGCATGAAGGAATTGAGCTATGAGGTTGAAATTTTATATTTAAGTTAAACACCTCCCGGGACCGGAAAAATAAGCTTTTAATCAAAATCGGCCAAAGAGTACTAGTACTTTACTGATGTACTTTTTCAGTTTTTTTTCGATTTTCTCAAAATTTGCTCCAACGATTTTTTTTTTAATTCAAAAATCAATTATTTTTTAGATACTCTTTAAAATGTATATTCTCATTTTGCGATTGAAATCTTCTGAAGACCACTTTACTCTTGTATTTCATAGGGAAGATAGGAGAAATGGTTGCCATGGTAACAAAATATAAATATTTTCCTATACTTATAAATTTTACATCTGAATTCAAATGTTCCTTACTGTCGGGAACTAATTATATGTCGACACAAAAAATCTGGTGTGACAAGCACAGAATACAACTTTCTCTTACCTTCGGTAATCGAAAGTTGTATTCTGTGCTTGTCACACCAGATTTTTTTTATTTTCTTTTTTTTAAACATCCACACTTTTTTCTCATTCGCACAGTCTTTTCGGCAACTTAGGCCATTTAAGACTTTAAATGATACTCGTATTTATATAATATATATTTATTGGGGGGTCCAGGCATTCTTATTTAAGCCATTTTGTATCCAAGTGCCTTAAATAAAATCATCGGACTGCCTGGGGTCCGAACCCGCGGCGTTCGGTATAGAAGGTAGGCACGCTACCAACTACACCAAGCCCCGAGGGTTCAAAGCGCACTTGTAATTGAACCAGGATTTGTCAATAATAAGATTTATTTGCTTCATATAAAATTACGATCTTAGGTATCTCTGATCTTGGGAACAGGAACGATATAATTTTGTTTGAAGCAAATATTTTGCGCTTTGCGATATGTGTATAATTTCTAAAAACTGAAGATGGCCAAATAAATTCAGACGGTAAACGTCTTATTCTGGAAGTTTTATTGAACCTCGAGCATTCCAATTTGGCTGATATCTCCATCCCTCGTTAAGGAGAGTTTAGCAAAAATACTAGCTTTCCCAAATCCCCGAATGGGGAGGCTCATAAAATTCCTAAATTTTCTCATTAGAAAACATTGGGATCTATTAAATCCAATTAATTTTAATATTAATTAGATCCCTCAAATTAAAAATAATAAAAAATTTTTATGTAATTAAATTTTCTTTCCTTTGACTCACCCAGAGAGGTATAAATAAAAGAATATAATATTATTTTAACAGATAGGCCAACAATGACAATTTTTGGTTTCTCTTACCTATATAAATATGTAATATGATATTTATTGCGCCACATAACTAAAGAAAGGCGATGGTCCGCCGCAGTTGGAAGGAGGCCCCCGAAGCGAACGGCCCGAATAATAATATTTAATATTCTTAGTGCTTTATGAATTTAATAGGTCTACATAAAAAATAAATTCCCTTGATATTTAATAATCTTATAAATGCAAGACTCATTGGTATTAAAATGCTTATGCTATCCATTTATGAAATTCAATTCACAAATTTTAATTTTTCATAAAAACTTCAATATTTAATTATCATAATTCTCTTTTTCTCTCCTTTTTTTTTTTTTTTATTTTTATTTTACGGCCTTATAAAGGAATCAAAATTCAAGTCACCGAAAAAAAAAACTCAAAAGAACGTAACGTTAAAATAAAAATCCAACTCTTTACGAACCTAAGTTTGTTGACCTTATTTTAGAGTGTAATAAAATATCCCTATAGGCCTCTCTCTCTCACTCTATTTAGATAATAATAAAATTTCACATTACTTGAAGGAAAAAAAATGTTCAAATGAAACTTTATATGTCATTTTTTTATTTTTTATAACGCCTTAAAAAAAATAACAAGTTCATTGTTATTTCATCTATCCTGATGGGATTTTAATTTATTTTTTTAAATATTTAATGAGTCAAGAACAGTTTTGGATTTGTACTTGTTAGTGCATGAGCAAGTAGATCTGAAAATTCTATTTGTCACCGACATGAACCAAAAAAAGGGCGCCGATTCTCAAATAGCTTAGAGCAGGGACCGTCAAAGCCCTTGGGGGGTCGATGAATACTAATGCCCTTCGCAAATTGATTGACATCAATGAAGTAAGTTACGATTTTCGTTTATAATTACAATATAGTTGATATAATCACTTGATGGATAGCTGAAGATATTTAAATAGAAGAATGGACCGGAGCTTAAAAAAAGTGGCTAGGTATAATAAAAAACTTTATATGGGGTGCGTTTCAAAAAAGGACTTTGTACTTTACTTTGAAAATTCATATAAATTTATCCAGAGAACCTAGAGAGAGGTGATTGACAACAAACCATGCGACTGGAACTGCATCCAAAAAGCAAATGGTGAATTCTGAATAGTTGGCTCACATGACGATACAAATTAATATGAACATGTCCCAACATGAAAATAACATGCAGTACCATACCATCTATACCAGCGGTCGGGGAACTTTTTTAATCATTACCCCCAAAATATTTTTTGTGTAAGTTGATATTACCCCATGGCGAAGACCAAAAAAAAAAAAAAACGAAATCGCCTCTTTTTAGCATCTTTCATATTAAATACTAACAGGTTTATAAAATAGCAAATTAAAATATATATACTTTTACCCCCCAAAAATTTCATTTTCACCCCATTTGGGGTAATTTACCCCGGTTCCCCGACCGCTGATCTATACTTATTCTGACTCGAGGATGAGTGCGATTAGCTCTAGAAACGTCGGCAACAAAATATAAGGTTTTTGGAACTAAGTTCTTTAAAGGCTGAACGCACACCAATCTGAGCAAAACGTTTGCGAACAAAACGTTTTGCTCGAAGCCTAACGCACTACCTTTGATCGAGCAAAAATGTTTTGTCCAAGAGCTCGATGCCGACGCACAAATACATGAACCAGGGAGTAACGGAGTAATCAAATTTCCTCAATATATGGGAATTAGAATAGAAGTTAGCAGTAGTTCTGAGTGCCAGCTTTTCAGATATACGACTAGGGCTGTGTGAGGAGCTACGCAACCAGTTGAATAAAAAAGAGAGCAGTCATATATAGAGACTTTTCCAGTCCCCAGTCGGTACCCTCGCTTGAACTCGAGCCTTCCTGAACACTCTCGCATTGCAACAAGAAATATCCTAAACTGGCCAAAAAAGCTTGCCCGTCCAGGGCCGGCTTTGACGACTAGTTTATTATATAAAGTAATATCAGTTCTCGAAGTATAAAGTTCTTTTGCATTCTTCGTTGAATTTACAATTTTATTTGCAAACAGACAATCTTCACTTTAAGTTTCTGTACTTGGATCAAATTTCTCTCTAACTTAATTGACATTTTGCTCGTCGCCAAATATGATTTTACTAAATTATCCTATCATAAGATAATTATGAATACATTCTTGAAAAAGTTTTAAAAACACAAAAATCAGAATTAGAGTCAATAATCACTTGAGCAAACTTGAAACAGATTATTAACCTATAATTAAAGTACACGTTTACATTTTTTTTAAAATTAAATTCTCAGAGGAATAATTATTTATTAGTTTAATTAAAGGTCCCTAAGGGCGATTAATAATTCCATAACATTGATTAATTTAGATTGGAAATTAAATGAGGTGGTTGCGTTTTTCTAATTAATTTAAAAAAATTTGCAAAAAAAAAAACTCCCTAGGGCGCTATAAAAATAAAATCAATTAGTGCATTTGTTTGGGCAAAAGGAACTAGAAATAAAGATTAGTTCATTTACTAGAAATAGGAATATAATTTTGTTCTTGTATTTTCGATATATTTGACTATAGAGACATTCAAATGATACAATAATCTTTAATTATGATATATATGGCTCAGGTACATTTATTTATACAACTAGTATCCATTTGATTTAAAATGCGATGTTGTCTGGGTTCAATTTAAAGCTTACCGAAGGAATTGAGCTAGTGGGTTGGAATTTTATATTTAAAGTTAGGCACTCCCATGGGACATGACATGAAGCTTTTGAACAAAATCGACCAAAGAGTACTAATCCTTTACTGATGCACTTTTTCAGTTTTTTTTTTTTCGATTTTTCTCAAAAATTCGCTCCACAGATTTTTTTTTAATTCAAAAATCATTTATGTAGATACGTAGAGCTTATAGCTGGTAGTTCATTCAGGATAGCTGAAAAGAAGAAGAAAATTCGCAGCTGAGTCATATTTCATTAACTTTATACCCATTATGTTGACGTTTCGATCTGATCATCCTCAGAACTAATGTACACAACAAGAGACAAATAGATTAGTATCGGGAAAAACATTATCAATTATAAATTTTTTCATCTTAGAGCACAAACATATTTTAGAATATATTTTTTTACAAGGCTCTTATAACTATATACAAGAATTTTTAAGAAAATTGTATAGTTACCAAATGGGGAGTTTTTTTTTTTTAAAGGTCTTTTTCGCCATCTAAGGCCATTTGGGCCCCCATCCCTATTTGCTTCAAATGATTTGTAGTCAAATCAAATGGAAGAATAAATTTTTCTCGCTTGGGACGGGAAGCGAACCCGGGACTCCGGTGCGAGAAGCTAATAAAGTCTTCTCTCTGAGCCACGGCTCCCGGGCCAAATGGGAGTTAAATATGTGTAAATTATATAATTCAATCATATATCATTCATAGAACTTGAAGAGATATGAATATGAATAAATTATATTAGTTAAAATACAATTGAAAATTAAGAGGTCAAGAGAGACGATGGTCACGGGGGGAGGCAAAGTCACGAAGTGAGTGCAAAACTTAAACCTTTCCGCGCATCCCCAGGCTCTTGTTGTACACATTAGTTCTGAGGATGAAACGTCAACATAATGGGAATAAAAATAATGAAATATGATTAGCTGCGAATTTTCTTCTTCTTTCAACTATCCCGAAAATCAATTATTTTTTAAATGCTCTTTGATATGTATATTCTCATTTTGCCATTAAAATCTTCTGAAGACCACTTTACTCTTGTACTTCATAGGGAAGATAGGAGAAAAGGTTGCCATGGTAACAAAATAAAAAATATTTTTCTTTTTATTTTATTTCTCTATGCCCTCGGGGCATGGGCGTAGAGGTTAGCGTGCTAACCTCGTATACCAAACGTCGCGGGTTCGGACCCCTAAGCAGTCCGATGATTTTATTTAAGCCAATTGGATACCAAATGACTTAAATAAAAATGCCTGGACCCCTATATGTATATTTATCAATATTAACGGTTATCGTCTAAAGTCTTAAATGGCCTGAGTTGCCGAAAAGACTGTGTGAATGTGTGAATGAGCGTGAGTGTGAATGAGAAAAAAGTGTGAATGTTTTTTTTTTGTAAAAAAAAAAAAAAAAATTTCTCTAATTGTTTCCGAGAAAAATGGATGACGTCACTCATTGTTTGAAACCATGTTGCCTAGACTATGGACAAAAAACCAGCTCCTTTAATTGACTATCTCTATCTCACTTGCACTCATTATCTTCTTTCTCTTTCTACTCGGCGAATAAATCATATTTTCCCCACGTTTATAAATTTTACATCTTGAATTCAGATGTACCCTACTGTGGGAAACTAAATATATCTCCGCCACTAAAAAATCTGGTGTGACCAGTCACACCAGATTTTTTAATTTAGGAAAGCTGTTTGATGGACACCCTATATCAACATTTTTTTCAATATTTTTTCTCATATGCATATTCATAATATCAACATCAAATGACATTGTTTCTTTCTTTCTAATAAAAATGTCAATTTTGAAGAACGCGACTCCATTTAATAGAAAGGAAATAAAAAGGGAGTTCTTCTTTCTCGTTTTGATTTGTGACATCATCTTATTTTTTCCAAAAAGTTATGGATCCCCATTCGGTTCGATCCGATTACTGATGACTTTTTTCATCTTATGTAGGCCTCAATCTCACTTCATTTCATGTCCACCATTCTGAAAACGAATAAATAACTTTAATAATCTTTTTTTTTTCTTCTTTTCGCTTGGCTGATTTCACACGCTCTCTCTCTTGACACCCCCTTTTTTTAGAGAGAGAGAGAGAGAACTTTAAGAACAATAAATGACTTTATCAGTAAATTTTACGTAAAGAGAAAGATTACCAATAGTTTTTCATCCTCTCCTCGCTCTTTACCTCTCACTCACACCATGATTTAGGTTGATTACATTTCGAAAATACTCTGCTCTTTTTTTTTTTTGCATCGTTTAGTCTCTCCTCTTCTTTTTTTGCTACCTTGCATTAATCCTAATTTGACTTGACTCGTCTTCCTTTCTCTCTCGCCCTCTCTACTCCATCATCTATCAAGGCTTTCATTCTGGAAAAATATAATAATAATACTTTTATTGAAAAAATTTATTAATCGTTATTTTGTTTTGAATAAAAACACCTGGGGTGACTGGCGCACAGCACTCAACTTTCTTTTACCTTAGGTAATCAAAAGTTGGGTTCTGTGCTTGTCACACCATATTTTCTTTGTCGACATGTATTTAGATTCCGACAGTACGGTACATTCGATTTTCAAGATGTAAAATTTATATGTGAAAATATTATATTTGTCTTGATTGAGAGACACCTCCTTCACTCGTAATATTTGTAGATGGTAGGTGTAGGAATAAAAATTCGAAGAATTTATCGAGGATATTTATTTAATGACGATCGACATCTTACTATCCAGTAACGTGAATTATCGTGAGCCTGTAAAATTATAGCTGAATGAGTGCAAGAAAGTCTAAAACAGGGGTTGTCATTTAGTCAAAAAAATTTTTTGGGAAAACTTTTACAGTTTACCAAAAACAAGATTTACAAAAACATTTTTCATTTGTCAATTGAAAATTAGGATTGTGACATTTTGTTCACAGTTGTAAATGATTGTAATGGTCTAAATTAAATTTATTTTTTATATATTTGCAATATATTATTGAATTACCTTTACCAATATCCTCATGTTTAATGTGAACATAGTGTATATATATACACATCCAAAAGCCGCAAATTTTATTAATAATATATTTTATTAATAATATATTGCAAATATATAAAAAATAAATTTAATTTAGATTTCTCCATTACAATCATTTACAACTGTGATAAAAATGTCTAATCCTAATTTTTCAATTTTAAAATTAGAGATGATCATGTAAAAAATGTTTTTTGTAAAAAAAATCTTGTTTTGTATAAGTTTGTAAAAGTTTTCAAAAATTTTTTTGACTAAATGACAATGGTTACTGTTTAAGACTCTTGCACTCATTCACGTATATGTTTACAGGCCTGAAGATGGTCAACCTTGACCGAAACTGAATAATTGCAATGTCAGTCGTCATGCCAAATAAATATCCTCGATAAAATTCTGGAATTTTTTAATTCCTGCACTACCATCTGCAAATAATTACGAGTAATCCTTCTGATCTCTCCAATCAACTAATCTTCCTCGTGCTGTTTCTTCTTCTTTCTATTATATTTATATTTTGTTACCATAACAACCAATTCTCCTATCTTTTCTATGGAGTACAAGAGTAAAGTAGAAGATTTCAATGGCAAAATGAGAATATACATATTAGTGCATACTCTCCTAGTGCAAATAATTGATTTATGAATTTTAAAAAAAATTGTTGAGCGAGTTGGTGACATTATTTCTGTTCGTTTCTATTTCGAAGAACCTTGCGATTTTTGACGCAGTTTGAATTTTCCGCATTCTGTGTCTATGGAGCAGTTTACTTTGCATTGTGAAAACGTTTTTAATCCGAATGAAGAGATGCTATGCAAAAGCAACTTGGGGCCACTTGCGCGATTCTAGGTTTTAATAATGGGCGAATGAATCTGCACTTGAAAAATTCTTGGAGACGGATTTAACAATACACCCTTCTCCTCACTCCCCAGAACGACGACGATCAGGTGTTTTGAGGCTTACTGTTGAACCTGTCTCAAAGAATTTTTCAAAAGTCTGATTCATTAAACCCTAGCTAGAATTGCTCAAGTCGCCTGAATTTTGCTGCATAACTATTATCATTCCATTCTGATAAAACGTTTTCACGATACACGTAATGTTCCTGGAAATAGAAACGAACAAAAACAATGGCATCAACCGACAATCAAAAATTTACAAGCCATTTCAAGACCGGCGCTCTTTTTGAACCACCCTATACAAGTATTCGTTGACAATTTAATAATTTAAAATTATAAAAGTAATCTATTCATTATTGTATTTACAATTGCGGAGGTTCGCCTGTCTGTCAAGCTCCCGTTGGAAATCAAAAATGAAGTTTTGTTATGGAGAAGTTAGGAAAAATATTCGGACCTTCTAAATCCTCAAATGGGAAAGCTCAAAAATTTGCTGAAAATCCAAAATTTTCCCATTGAAAAGCATTTGGTTCAATTTTCTCCTTATGAAACATTGCAGCCTATTGATTATAATTATTAAATCTTTCAAAAGAAAAAGAAAAAAAATTTAAATACAAAATCAAGTTTGTAAATTTCCCCTTCGGACTTGGTGTAGTTGGTAAGTGCGCCTGCCTTGTATACCAAGGGTCGAGGGTTCGGAAACCGAGTAGTCCGATGATTTTATTTAAGCCATTTGGATACCAAATGGCTTAAATAAGAATGCCTGGATGCCAAAAAGTTTGTAAATCTTGAGTATACTCAGGTCCTTATGATCTTAATCCCCATTATTAAAAATATTTTGGAAAGATTTTTACCGCATAGAACGTTCACTAACCAATAAATAATTAGAATAGGCTTATGTTCATTCATTCAATAGTTTCATTAATAGTAAAATCGGTTTACCATCATTTCAAGCTCAACTCCTTCAAGATGTTCTTAATAGCAAAATGAATGTCATTTAATTCATAACATAAATTAATAGAGAGGCGCGTGATTGAGGAAACAATTTAAGACTTGGCAAAGATTGTTGTTAGCATCTCCGTTGATTTGACCTACTTATATAAGGAACAAATCTATTAATAAAAATTAATTACTATATAAAACTACTCAATTGAGGTCAAATTTCTTTCCACTGACGGTATAAAGAAATTAAGATCTTAATCCTGAATTGAGATATAACTCGAGTTCAAACCACCTCATGGCAAAAAATTATACAACTCTCTTTAAGATGCTTCCTCAGGGAATACTTCCCATGAAAGTTACTCCTCAGAGTAACCCAGAATGTATCCTAAAACAATCCCAGGTAATCCTATATTTATTATTAATAAAAAAAATTTCAGGTATTGAGGCATTAGCACATACTTTCTCTTACCTTCGGTAATCGAAAGTTGTGTACTGTGCTTGTCATACTCAGATTTTTCGTGTCGAAATATATTTAGTTCCCGATGCAGTATGGTACATTTGAATTCAGATGCAAAATTTATAAGAATGGGAAAATATTTATATTTTGTTACTATGGCAACCATTTCTCCTATCTTCCCTATGAAATACAAGAGTAAAGTGGTCTTCAGAAGGACTTAATCGCAAATGAGAATATACATTTTATAGAGAATCTAAAAAAAAATAATTGATTTTTGAATTTAAAAAAATCGTTGGAGCAAATTTGAGAAAATCGAAAAAAACTGAAAAAGTACATCAGTAAAGTACTAGTACTCTTTGGCCGATTTTGATTAAAAGCTTATTTTTCCGGGTCCCGGGGGTGTTTATCTTAAATATAAAATTTCAACCTCATAGCACAATTCCTTCATGCTTGTACTGGAACACACACACACCCACCCATTCACCCACACACCCACAGACAGACCATGAATTTTAATCAAAATTGTTAGAGCGTATTTTGAGAAAATCGAAAAAAAAAAACTGAAAAAATGCATTTAGAAAGAACTAGTAATCTTGTGCCGATTTTGATTAAAAGCTTATTTTCATGCCTCAGGGGGCTGCCTAACTTAAATAGAAATTTCAATCTCCTAGCTCAATTCCATCATTCTTTAAATTGGATACAGACACTAGACAGACAGACCATGTTGAGAAAAACCACTTTTTTGGATTCAGGGGACCTCAAAACGTGAAGATCCATCAAAATCTCGACATCGATTTTTTGACATGAATACAATACTTTCTCTCTATATATATATTACATATATACATAGGTAAGAGAAAGTAAAAAACCCAGAAAATCCGTTTAGTAGTTTCCGAGTCTTGCATTATCCGAGTGACAGACTAAGTCGGCTATTGATAAGCTATATTTTTTGAATTTTCTTTGGGTCTTTCTTTAATTCTACCAGAACCCAATCCACGATTGTAGGAAATCTTTTTCCTATTTGAAAAAAAATATGGTGTGACTGGTCGCACAGCACACAACTTTCTCTTATCTATGGAATAATAGATAGTCAAGCAACAACAATTGGCCTGACTATAGATTTTTTTTTTTTCTGTCCGAAGTCAGGGTCACATATGCTTGACAAACCTGCGATTTGTCTTGTAAAAGAAATATATTTCTAATTCTTTTTTTTTTTTATTTGTTTCAGGTGAGTGCACTCTCTTTATTTTTTCTTCACTTGTCACATGCTCTTCCCCTCATCAATCGTTAAATGGTAATTCAACATTCACTCTATGACTCTTTTTACTTTCTCTTACCTATGTATATATGTAATATATATATAGAGAGAAAGTATTGGTTTCATGTCAAAAATTCGATGTCGAGATTTTGATGGATCTTCACGTTTTGAGGTCCCCTGAATCCAAAAAAGTGGTTTTCGCGACATGGTCTGTCTGTGGGTGGGTGGGTGGGTGGGTGGGTGGGTGGGTGTGTGTGTGTGTGTCTGTGGTCACTTTTAAGCATGAAGGAATTGAGCTATGAGGCTGTAATTTTATATATAAGTTAAACACCCCCCGGGACCGGAAAAATAAGCTTTTAATCAAAATCGGCCAAAGAGTACTAGTACTTTACTGATGTACTTTTTCAGTTTTTTTCGATTTTCTCAAAATTCGCTCTAACGATTTTGATTAAAATTCAAAAAATCAATTATTTTTTAGATGCTCTTTCAAATGTATATTCTCGTTTTGCCCCTCAAAATTGTTTGAAGACCACTTTACTCTTGCACTCCATAGAAAAGATAGGAGAAATGGTTGCCATGGTAACAAAATATAAATATTTTCCCATACTTATAAATTTTACATCTGAATTCAAATATTCCCTACTGCCGGGAACTAAATACATGTCGACACAAAAAATCTGGTGTGACAAGCACAGTACACAACTTTCGATTACCGAAGGTAAGAGAAAGTTGTGTGCTGTGCGCCAGTCACACCAGATTTTTTACTTTCTCTTACCCTATATATGAAATATATAGAGAGAAAGTATTGGTTTCATGTCAAAAAATTCGATGTCGAGATTTTGATGGATCTTCACGTTTTGAGGTCCCCTGAATCCAAAAAAGTGGTTTTCGCGACATGGTCTGTCTGTGTGTCTGTGTGTCTGTGTGTCTGTCTGTGAACAAAATATCTCAATAACGAAAAGAGCTAGAAGGTTGAGATTTTATATTTAAGTTAGGCACCCCCATGGGACGTGACACGAAGCTTTTGAACAAAATCGGCCAAAGAGTACTAGTACTTTACTGATGTACTTTTTCAGTTTTTTTCGATTTTCTCAAAATTTGCTCCAACGATTTTTTTTTAAATTCATAAATCAATTATTTTTTAGATTCTCTTTAAAATGTATATTCTCATTTTGCCATTGAAGTATTCTGAAGACCACTTTACTCTTGTTCTTCATGGGAAAGATAGGAGAAATGGTTCCCATGGTAACAAAATATAAATATTTTCCCATACTTATAAATTTTACATAGTGAATACAATTGTTCCGTACTGTCGTGAACTAAATATATGTCGACCCGAAAAATCTGGTGTGACAAGCACAGAACACAACTTTCGATTACCGAAGGTAAGAGAAAGTTGTGTGCTGTGCGCCAGTCACACCAGATTTTTTCAAACTTTTCCTTTTTTTTTTTTAATTAAGGTTCATTGTAAATCCAAAATATTTACAACATTTTACAAAACATATTAAATTTTTTTTATTTAGTTTTTGACCAGGGAATGAATGTAGAGTGAAGAACGGAATGAATCAAGTGTAATTTTGGTGTACAAAAATTTTGTGCGTTCTAACAGTTTGACACATAAAAAAAATATTAATTTTTTTTTTAAAGTAGTTTTATCATATATAAAATTATTCTAATAAACAAGTTTTGGATAAAAAAATGTGGTGTGATTGAATGCGCAGCACACAACATCAACTTATTTTCGGTAATATAAAGTTATATGATGTGCTGACTGTCACACCAGGTTTTTTTTATGTCGGAATATTTCTAGATAATGAGAAGCATAGAAGTCAAATTTATAATCAGAAGAAAATATTTATATTTTGTTATCGCAATCATAATTTCTATCTTTCTTACGAGGAACAAGAATAACTCTTCCTGGCAAAGAGTAGTTGTAGAAATGGTTACAAAATCATTTATCATTATTGCTTGAAGTTGTGGTTGTATGTGATTATAATAGTGAGATGGAAATGCGAGCCCAATTGGAATGCTCGAGGTTCAATAAAACTTCCAGAATAAGCCTTTTCGGCCTGAATTTATTTGGAAATTGCATTATGTGTCTAATTCCCAATAACTGAAGGTGGTCAAATAAATTCAGGCTGAAACATCTTATTCTGGGAGTTTTATTGAACCTCGAGCATTCCAATTTGGCTGCTATCTTCATCCCTCTATTATAATAATTTATAAATGTTAGAACCGTATATTGGGAAGTTTTTTTTTTTCTATTAAAAAAACACACTTTTTCTCATTCACACTCCACATTCACACACACATACACACAGTCTATTCAGCAACTTAGGCCATTTAAGACTTTAAATGATACTCGAAAGTTTAATATATCTATTGGGGGTTCAGGCATTCTTTTTAAGCCATTTGGATACCAAATGGCTTAAATAAAATCATCGGACTGCCTGGGGTCCGAACCCGCAACTTTTGGTATACCAGGTTAGCACGCTAACCCATACACCAAGCCCGAGGACGATTTGGAAGTTACTTGGATAAAAACAACGCTGGTTATTATTTTCAGGAATATAAGAAAAATAATTTCGGAATCTTTTGGCTACTGATATGCGCACTAACAAAGCAGTTTCGGCCACTTATCAGACCTATAATTTTACAATTAAAAAAAAAATAAATAAAAAAAATTAGTGTAAACTGCTTATACCACATATCAGTATCCAATTTCAATAAAGATTCTGAAAAGGAAAAAAAAATTATTTTTCTTATATTCCTCCAAACAACAACTAGCGCTGTTTTTACTCAAGTAACTTTCGAATATACGATTTTAATAATTACACAACTGTTTCTCTAAAATGGTAGAAAAAAATGAACAACGCAGTTAGTTTTATTTCATTATATTATTCAAATCAGGGCCGACGTTTCAGTCACATATGGGACCATCTTCAGGACAAGGTTAATATTATAAATATATATCCTCGACAAGTTGTATTAAACATACTCAATTGTAAATCGTTTAATTATTTTAATGGCCAAAATGCCAAAATAAAAAACTAGAAACTTTTGGGTTCAACGATTTACAATTGAGTCTGCCTAATACAACTTGGCAACGAAGAATATATATTTATTTCTGACATTAACCTGAAGATGGTCCCAAATGAGACCGAAACGTCGGCTTTGTTTTAATAATACAATGAAATAAAATTGCGGCTCATTTTTTCTACCAAATTTAAAATATAATTGATTATAAATTTTACCTCTTGGGTTTTTCGGTAATTAAATATTCAATATATTTTGTTACAGCACACAAATACACAGGCTAAGAGAAATATGTGCGGTTAGTTACACCAGAAGAATTCTTTGGTAGTATATTACCGTCCAAGTTGTTAATAATTTGTTGTTGTTGTTGTTGTTGTATTTATATATAAATTTTATATATATAGGAATATATGTGTTGTATATGTATCAAACAAACATCCCTGTGAACACATCATTTAACATTCATCCATTTATTCTTCTCACCGACCGACCGCCCAATCTATATTCATGTTTTGCATCAATATTTATTATAAACGTAGCTGAGGTGACGTCACCACTACGTATGTTTGTTTTTTTTTCTCTCTGAAAGAGATGATGTTCTTAAACGGATCGTTTACTACTGAAGCTGCTGCTGCTGGTCCGGAGGATGCTGTCTGTGTGTCTCTCTCACACCTTGGGTTGTTTTATTTACGACCGTAGCTTGATTTACGATCTTCTCTCTTGGCCTTTAATGGGAATCAAACGTTTGCTACCTAAAGGGGGCTGGGCAATCAATTGTTTGATGGATGTCATGAATAGAAAGGTCGTGAATGAGGGAGAGAATTCAACTCTGAATTCGTTTAAATATAGAATATATATATCCATAACTTTATCTCTCTGTTTTTGGCTTTAATTCCGCAATTGTTTTTTTTTTTTTTTTAATGCAGATTGTTTAGGATTGATTGGAATTAATAAATAAACTGGCTTCGCCCCCTGAACCTCCCTCCAGCAGGTCGTTTTTTTAATAAATTGGCCACTGGATGCCCGAAAATGGCAAGTTAAAATTGCGATCTTAGAGATCTTGAAGATGGATCTTGGCACAAGAAGGGATCCTAGCCAGCAGACACACCTGCTCAGCCAGAAACCTCTGTTTCGTCTCTATAGGCCGCTTCACAGCGGTATCGCATGCGATATGACGTCATTCTCCATGTTCTATTCTTTTGCATGCCTTTTTTCCAAACCTATGCATGCATCGACCAATCACAGACTCGGATTTTTCTCTTCATCTAACATGACTGACTTTAACCAAAAAGCGAGGTTATTTGATTTTGACAGCTTACGTACGTTTTATTGAAATATTTTATAAAAAAAAAAAGGCGACCACCAGAGGGCAACATTCGGCCATTTCCGCCAACCTTAGAATTCCAAACTCATCATAGTGATGAGAAGTGGCTGTAGACTTTGAATTGGGTATAGGAGACTTTGCAGCCAAGGAATTAAATAAAAAACTTTTATTTAATTAATTAACTGTGGACGTTTCGGTCGCAAATCACGACCTTCTTCAGGATGATTAATTGTTAGAATACAAGGTTAACAGTATTATATTCAATTATCATTGTAAATTATACAAGCGAGCAAGTCATTCACTCTTAATACATATAGCCCTATTAAATATTGTATAATTTACAATGATAATTGAATATAATACTGTTAACCTTGTATTCTAAAAATTAATCGCCCTGAGGAAAGTAGTGATTTGCGACCGAAACGTCGACGGTTAATAATTAAATAAAAGTTTTTTATTTAATTCCTTGGCTGCAAAGTTTGCTATGCCCAATTCAAACTCATCATGTTTGAATAACCCCCTCCCTCTGAGACGTGTGAATAGGCCTATATTAATACGTATTATTATAATTTTTGACAGCTCAAGTTTTATTCGCTGGCTGCATGTCTCGTGTGAGTGCATCATACTGCCGGCTCTGTTTGCAGTGACGTCATATCGCTTGCAATGTAACCTGAAAACCCTACGTGTGAAACGGCCTTAAGATTCACAAATACTGCAGACGCTTAAAAGATGTCTAATAATAGCAGCGGTCCTTTTACATTTGACATTAGGCCATGCAATGATGATTGACATTTTGGTCGGGAAGACTATCCCTCCCTGGAACTTCCTAGAGTCGATTTTTCACACCCTAATAAACGTATGATTAAGGTCACATATCGATGCATTATCGCAAGAGCATAAATGTGACTCCTTCAAACCGATAAGATGGAGATGTACTGGTGTTGGGAATAGACCGATCCTTAAGCGCCCTATGTACTGTGGTACAGTGAGCGTCAAAGTCAAGTCCGATTTTTAATGGAAACTTTCTTTCATGATTCAAACCTATAAAATTTCCAATAAAGATTTTCATTTTCTTTTATAAAAACAATGAAATAATCACAAAAAGAAAAACGCACGTCCGGATCTGGTCCCGAGTTGGACAGAGGGCCCAGACGGATCTGTCCAGGCTCGGCTCGGCTCGCGAGAGCCCACACACATGCGGATTAGTTTAAAAGGTTTTAAAATTTTAAATTATAAAATTGTAAAATATTTTATTTAAACACTAATATAACTTATAGATTAACACACCAATACGAAATGTATAAATACGATGTACAGTAGAGTCCCGTTAATCCGAACTAATTGGGACCGAGGGTCGTTCGGATTATCGGGAAGTTCGGATTAACCGGAATTGTAAGCTTGAATTAGTTAATTTTGATAATAAAGTCGTAAACCGTGAAACTTGTCGGTGATATTAAACTCTAAATAAATATTTCATAATAATAATAAAATAAAGTTCCTTTAATGTCTAATTTTCATTTATATTCCTCTTAAAAAAAAAAAAATCGTAGGCAAAAAGAGTTCGGATTAACCGGAAGTTCGGATTAGCGAGGTTCGGATTACCGGGACTCTTCTGTATATCCCTAAAGTCTCGAAAAGAGGCAAGGGAAAAGGAATAAATAAATAAATAAATAAATAAATAAATAGGTAATATAGTATTCTTGTACTTTTTTTTAAATACTCACACTTTTTTCTCATTCACACTCACATTCACACACACACATACACACAGTCTTTTCGGCAACTTAGGCCATTTAAGACTTTAAACGATACTCGTATGTTTATTTGGTATCCAAATGGCTTAAATAAAATCAACCGAACCCGCGACTTTTGGTATACGAGGTTAGCACCCTAACCCCTACACCAAGCCCCGAGGGCGTACTCTTGTACTTAATAGGAAAGATAGAAGAAATGGTTCACAAGCAAAGAACACAACTTTCAATTGCCCGGAAAAATTGCGTGATGCTTGTCACACCCTTTTTTTTCATGTATTTGCCTTGATTGAAATGTTGTCTTTTTTTTATTGGGTCAGAGGGGAATTCTACTACGATTATGGTTTGGTTAACGTAACAAGCAAACCCGAATGAAAAGAAAAGAAAAGTTTTCCAGAGATATTTCCCTCAATTGAGTATTTATTACAATAAAATTTTATAACAATCGGATGGATTTTTTTTACTAAAGCCTATATGTAGGCAATTTTCCTATCATCTAGAAAATTGCAAGTCTTCTCTTTTTTTTTTTATTTACGTCTTTTTTAATATCAAATTTAGGGATAATAATTTAATCTCTTTTTCGAACGCAATACAATCTCTGTCTTCTTTTTATTAAAGAAATTAGAAAGGTGGCTTGGATGTTGTTCACACCAATTTTCCTCAAAAGAGACAACAAATAAGAGATTACAACAACAACAACTGAATTCTTCTTATATATAAAATCATTTAAAAGCTCTCTCTCTCCAGAACAAAAATCCAATTTACAAAAGCGAATTATTTTTTTTTTTCTCTTTATACTTAATTGGAAATGACAGACGGACAGACTGACGTTGATAATTTAAGAATTTCACATTTTTCTGAAGTTATCTTTAAAAGAAAATAATAATTTAATAAAAAAATTCACACTCCCATATGTTTTCAATGGAATTCGCTCATTTATTTATTTATTTTTTTTTTAATTAGCTCCATTGTTGATATTGTTTCTTCTTTCTAATTAAATCTCACAAATATTAATTAAAAAATTTATAAAATTAATTAGAATTTATTATTTAAAAATAAAGTTTCTATGACCCAAAAACTTTTTCAAGGGAATTTTTTCTTGTGAGTTCAAATTTAATAAGACGATCACGAGTTGTCCAAGCTAAGATTGACATTTCGTCTAATCAAGCACATTTTTGCTGGTAAAATAAATCTTGGTAACCCAATTAAATTGAAAAAGTAAAAAAAAAAAATTATTAAACAATGAAGATGCAAATAAATAAATGCTACTTTTTTAATTCGGATGCTAGATGAGCAGCAAAAGGGGGCGGGGCGAGAGACCTCGGGCCGGGAGTGTTGCCTATGAATCAGGCTCTACTAACCGCCTGCCATCTTGCGCTTTCTTTTTTAATTAGTTGCTCTTCAATTATTAAGATTAAAAATGATTTGTTGACATTATTACCAATAATTAAATAAATTTACCAATACTAATTAATTAAATTAAATTTCAAAAACTAAATTATTACGTATTATTTATTTTTTATCAACAAAGCAAACAAAATATTGTTATTTCCACTCTTCATCCGTTTTTATCTCCTCTTTTCTCATCTCCCTAAGTAATTTAAATTTCACGGAATTATTGTGAAGTGGAGACCTCGAGTTACCCAAACTCCGGCTGGAGTTTCTTTATACAGTATTATCATCTTTCAAAAGTAAAGATTTGATCAATTAGTTCGCTTGATGGCTATGCTAAGCAAACCTAATAATGCATTTTTCGATTAAAAATTGACAAAATTTTTCTTTTGATTTAGCGATTGAATTAAAGAATAACAGTGCTACCAATTGAAACTCAACGAAATCCCCAAATCGGTTTAAACTCATATGTCAGGCGTTATTCATATTGCCTAGTGCTGCTTTTAATAACAATACAATTTCGTAACAATGTGTGTGTTTTGTTGCATTTCCGAATCAAATAGGTGCATATTGCATTGCAATTCACATTCATTTCATGATTCATTTCAATTGGATTGTAATTTCAACTTTCCTCAATTTGACAGCTCAACTGACAGGCTTACAATAAACCCCATTTCATTTCCTATTAAATTCTCTCTCTCTCTCACTTATTTCTTTAATTTATCGATTTAAGTTAAATTAATTATAATAAATGGGACCTACCCTACTTTCAGTTGGTACCACTGTTCAAATACACTGAAAATTTTTTAATGAATTCAGGAGATGTAAGATCTGAAATTTTTTTGTATAATTATGCAATTGAATCTAATCTAATCAAAATAATTATAAAAATTAAATTAGAATAAATAATTTATTTTCTATTAATTAAAATCTAAACAACAATAGACCATTATTACCAATAATGTCAACAAAACATTTTTTTACTCTATATAAATTAAATTTGAAGAAAATAAATGAATTATTTTAAAAAGATTAGATTGTTAAAGATAGAATTTGTTGTTTTAAGAGGTATTTTTTTTATTTTAAAACATTTCCTGTTTTAAAAACTTTTTTTGTTTTCATAAGATATCAGTTTTTTTTTTTTTTTTTACATTCCTCAACTTTGCCTCCTTGACGTAATCAGTTTATCTCAAAATCAATAACTTTCTATCTCTAATTCGCTTGTCCCAGAATAAACCAGATTAAATATGTTCAGAAATGGATATCAAGTGGTGACTAGGCATTATTTTAATCTATTTTAGTTACAAGCTAAGAATGATATATAATCGATTTATTAACGATTAAAACAACAATTGATAGATTATTAGCAATAATGTCAACAAAATCATAAATAAATAATTTTAACAACAATAAATCGTTTTTTTTTTAGATTGTGTTTTTCCATCGTTTCCTCTGGATTCTCTCGCATCCTTTAAAGACTAAACATTGAATACATATTTCGTCACTTTTGTGCTAGCAATTAGAATGACGCAAGGGTGTCCAAATAATTATTAAATGTTAATAAATGAAATATATAACTGAGAGTATTATGATATGTCGGTCGAGTAAACGATACTCTAAAGTAATTGGATACCATTAAGATATTAATATGGGCAAATAACGTGTATATTTCATTTTAAAATTACCGAAATCATATTAAATTAGTTGCCAATTAAATAACGCCCCATTAATTATGTAATACATGATGATAAGGTGTTAATATTAAATAAATGATGCTCTCGACTGATGATCATGATTAAACTTTAATAATAAGCATAATTATCATAATGATTTATAAACTAGCACAACTCATATTACATAGAATAGAAAATTATTATTATTACTAGCTCCGCCGTCCGCCTTCGGACCCTCTCTTCAATCATGTGCCGAAATTTTTAAAGAAAATTTAATTTTATAACAATTTTTATTATTTTTAATTTGAGAGATTTAATTTTTATTAATTGAATTGAATTTTCCACAAAGGAAGATACAACCCATTGCTTTTCAATGGGTAAAATTTTGAATTTTCATCAATTTTTGAGCCTCACCATTTGGGGATTTGATGACCCGAATATATTACCATAGCATGCTTTATAAATTAAATCTGAAAAGAAACCTGAATATGGGAGTTAGAGGTATTCCCCTAAATTGGATAGCAAGTTTCTTGAGAGATAGAAGACAATATGTGAGCATCTCCTCCAACAGAGGTGGTTGATTCATCTCGAATAAGGGTGAATATGGGCGTACCTCAAGGGTTCTGTTCTCCATAATGACCTCGTTGGTATTGTTGCTGATCTCGCTCTACGCAAACGATGCTACTTAAAAGTGAACATCATTTTTTTAATAATTTCAATGATATATTAAATGTATTAACATCTTGGTGCAGTCAGAACTGTCTATACATTTATAACAATAAAACAAAATATTAATATTTAAGATTTCATACCAAACATTACAAAAAGTTAAACGGCCATCGGAATGTTTGAGAACAAGATAGAAAATGTAGACAGTATATGTTCACTTGACATAATGATTGACAAAAACCTTTCATGGAAACATTATTGCGACAAAGTGATGAAGAAACGCCACTCTATCTGATATCAAATAAGATTTCTGAGAAACTTCATCAGTTGAGGCTGAGGTGAAATCGAGAATCAGAGAGCGCTGGCGTGCTTCATTCGTGTTTCTTTCGTTCTCCTTTTTGGGATTGGTTCTTATTATTTTATCTTTAAATCGCCATATTTGCATACAATCTTCCGGCCTTCCCCTTTCAAAACAGTTTCGTTTAGTTTTTTTTTTTACATCATTCTTTTTGCCATTTTTGCTCTCCAGTAGAAAAATGTAGACAGTATATGTTCACTTGACATAATGATTGACAAAAACCTTTCATGGGAAACATCATTGCGACAAATTGATGTAGAAACGCCCCTCAATCTGTTATCAAATAAGACTTCTGAGAAACATCACCTGGATCTTCATCAGTTGAGGCTGAGGTGACAATCGAGAATCAGATTTATCTGTAAGGGAGCAACCATATCGGCCCGGAAGATCTTCATCACCCGAAAGGATCATCAGGTGTATCGCTGGCATTGGACTCCGAGAAACATGTAGAGATGCATTTAAGAAACTGGAGGTGCCTACGATCCCGGCCTTTATAGGCCTATATATCTGAG
Source organism: Euborellia annulipes (assembly GCA_023213315.1). Taxonomy (NCBI): domain Eukaryota; kingdom Metazoa; phylum Arthropoda; class Insecta; order Dermaptera; family Anisolabididae; genus Euborellia; species Euborellia annulipes. The sequence continues at coordinate 159 of JAKCPI010022144.1, read as the reverse complement.
ACCTGGACAGGAATATTTCAAAAGATGATATCCTCCGTTCCAGGAACGAGCCTCGCCAGTTTAATACACGTCACCCCAAAGGAATATCTGAGGTGTCCTGAGGCCCCTTGACTACGGATCGGCGGGAAGCTCGACTTGTGGAGCTGGCTGGGCCTAAGT
>JAKCPI010022143.1:0-18799 GCA_023213315.1 Euborellia annulipes | reverse complement strand
TAAATTTGGTAGAAAAATGAGCAATTTTATTTCATTGTATTATTAAAACAAAGCCGACGTTTCGGTCTCATTTGGGACCATCTTCAGGTTAATGTCAGAAATAAATATATAATTCTTCGTTGCCAAGTTGTATTAGGCAGACTCAATTGTAAATCGTTGAACCCAAAAGTTTCTAGTTTTTTATTTGGCATTTTGGCCATTAAAATAATTAAACGATTTACAATTGAGTATGTTTAATACAACTTGTCGAGGATATATATATTTATGTCCTGGAAGATGGTCCCATATGTGACTGAAACGTCGGCCCTGATTTGAATAATATAATGAAATAAAACTAACTGCGTTGTTCATTTTTTTCTACCATTTTAGAGAAACAGTTGTGTAATTATTAAAATCGTATATTCGAAAGTTACTTGAGTAAAAACAGCGCTAGTTGTTGTTTGGAGGAATATAAGAAAAATAATTTTTTTTCCTTTTCAGAATCTTTATTGAAATTGGATACTGATATGTGGTATAAGCAGTTTACACTAATTTTTTTATTTATTTTTTTTTTAATTGTAAAATTATAGGTCTGATAAGTGGCCGAAACTGCTTTGTTAGTGCGCATATCAGTAGCCAAAAGATTCCGAAATTATTTTTCTTATATTCCTGAAAATAATAACCAGCGTTGTTTTTATCCAAGTAACTTCCAAATCGTCCTCGGGCTTGGTGTATGGGTTAGCGTGCTAACCTGGTATACCAAAAGTTGCGGGTTCGGACCCCAGGCAGTCCGATGATTTTATTTAAGCCATTTGGTATCCAAATGGCTTAAAAAGAATGCCTGAACCCCCAATAGATATATTAAACTTTCGAGTATCATTTAAAGTCTTAAATGGCCTAAGTTGCTGAATAGACTGTGTGTATGTGTGTGTGAATGTGAGTGTGAATGAGAAAAAAGTGTGTTTTTTTAATAGAAAAAAAAAAACTTCCCAATATACGGTTCTAACATTTATAAATTATTATAATAGAGGGATGAAGATAGCAGCCAAATTGGAATGCTCGAGGTTCAATAAAACTCCCAGAATAAGATGTTTCAGCCTGAATTTATTTGACCACCTTCAGTTATTGAGAATTAGACACATAATGCAATTTCCAAATAAATTCAGGCCGAAAAGGCTTATTCTGGAAGTTTTATTGAACCTCGAGCATTCCAATTGGGCTCGCATTTCCATCTCACTATTATAATCACATACAACCACAACTTCAAGCAATAATGATAAATGATTTTGTAACCATTTCTACAACTACTCTTTGCCAGGAAGAGTTATTCTTGTTCCTCGTAAGAAAGATAGAAATTATGATTGCGATAACAAAATATAAATATTTTCTTCTGATTATAAATTTGACTTCTATGCTTCTCATTATCTAGAAATATTCCGACATAAAAAAAACCTGGTGTGACAGTCAGCACATCATATAACTTTATATTACCGAAAATAAGTTGATGTTGTGTGCTGCGCATTCAATCACACCACATTTTTTTATCCAAAACTTGTTTATTAGAATAATTTTATATATGATAAAACTACTTTAAAAAAAAAATTAATATTTTTTTATGTGTCAAACTGTTAGAACGCACAAAATTTTTGTACACCAAAATTACACTTGATTCATTCCGTTCTTCACTCTACATTCATTCCCTGGTCAAAAACTAAATAAAAAAAATTTAATATGTTTTGTAAAATGTTGTAAATATTTTGGATTTACAATGAACCTTAATTAAAAAAAAAAAAAGGAAAAGTTTGAAAAAATCTGGTGTGACTGGCGCACAGCACACAACTTTCTCTTACCTTCGGTAATCGAAAGTTGTGTTCTGTGCTTGTCACACCAGATTTTTCGGGTCGACATATATTTAGTTCCCGACAGTACGGAACAATTGTATTCACTATGTAAAATTTATAAGTATGGGAAAATATTTATATTTTGTTACCATGGGAACCATTTCTCCTATCTTTCCCATGAAGAACAAGAGTAAAGTGGTCTTCAGAATACTTCAATGGCAAAATGAGAATATACATTTTAAAGAGAATCTAAAAAATAATTGATTTATGAATTTAAAAAAAAATCGTTGGAGCAAATTTTGAGAAAATCGAAAAAAACTGAAAAAGTACATCAGTAAAGTACTAGTACTCTTTGGCCGATTTTGTTCAAAAGCTTCGTGTCACGTCCCATGGGGGTGCCTAACTTAAATATAAAATCTCAACCTTCTAGCTCTTTTCGTTATTGAGATATTTTGTTCACAGACAGACACACAGACACACAGACACACAGACAGACCATGTCGCGAAAACCACTTTTTTGGATTCAGGGGACCTCAAAACGTGAAGATCCATCAAAATCTCGACATCGAATTTTTGACATGAAACCAATACTTTCTCTCTATATATTTCATATATAGGGTAAGAGAAAGTAAAAAATCTGGTGTGACTGGCGCACAGCACACAACTTTCTCTTACCTTCGGTAATCGAAAGTTGTGTACTGTGCTTGTCACACCAGATTTTTGTGTCGACATGTATTTAGTTCCCGGCAGTAGGGAATATTTGAATTCAGATGTAAAATTTATAAGTATGGGAAAATATTTATATTTTGTTACCATGGCAACCATTTCTCCTATCTTTTCTATGGAGTGCAAGAGTAAAGTGGTCTTCAAACAATTTTGAGGGCAAAACGAGAATATACATTTGAAAGAGCATCTAAAAAATAATTGATTTTTGAATTTTAATCAAAATCGTTAGAGCGAATTTTGAGAAAATCGAAAAAAACTGAAAAAGTACATCAGTAAAGTACTAGTACTCTTTGGCCGATTTTGATTAAAAGCTTATTTTTCCGGTCCCGGGGGTGTTTAACTTATATATAAAATTACAGCCTCATAGCTCAATTCCTTCATGCTTAAAAGTGACCACAGACACACACACACACACACCCACCCACCCACCCACCCACCCACCCACCCACAGACAGACCATGTCGCGAAAACCACTTTTTTGGATTCAGGGGACCTCAAAACGTGAAGATCCATCAAAATCTCGACATCGAATTTTTGACATGAAACCAATACTTTCTCTCTATATATATATTACATATATACATAGGTAAGAGAAAGTAAAAAGAGTCATAGAGTGAATGTTGAATTACCATTTAACGATTGATGAGGGAAGAGCATGTGACAAGTGAAGAAAAATAAAGAGAGTGCACTCACCTGAAACAAATAAAAAAAAAAAAGAATTAGAAATATATTTCTTTTACAAGACAAATCGCAGGTTTGTCAAGCATATGTGACCCTGACTTCGGACAGAAAAAAAAAAATCTATAGTCAGGCCAATTGTTGTTGCTTGACTATCTATTATTCCATAGATAAGAGAAAGTTGTGTGCTGTGCGACCAGTCACACCATATTTTTTTTCAAATAGGAAAAAGATTTCCTACAATCGTGGATTGGGTTCTGGTAGAATTAAAGAAAGACCCAAAGAAAATTCAAAAAAATATAGCTTATCAATAGCCGACTTAGTCTGTCACTCGGGATAACGGCGAGACTCGGAAACTACTAAACGTTTTCTGGGTTTTTTACTTTCTCTTACCTATGTATATATGTAATATATATATAGAGAGAAAGTATTGTATTCATGTCAAAAAATCGATGTCGAGATTTTGATGGATCTTCACGTTTTGAGGTCCCCTGAATCCAAAAAGTGGTTTTTCTCAACATGGTCTGTCTGATCTGGGTGTCTGTATCCAATTTAAAGAATGATGGAATTGAGCTAGGAGATTGAAATTTTCTATTTAAGTGTGGCAGCTTCCCTGAGGTTTAAATAAGCTTTTAATCAAAATCAGCACAAGATTACTAGTTCTTACTACGCATTTTTTCAGTTTTTTTTTTTTCGATTTTCAAAATACGCTCTAAATGATTTGATTAAAATTCATGGTCTTGCTCAGGGTATGTGTGCGTGAATGGGTGGGTGTGTGTGTGTTCTAATTTTAAGCATGAAGGAATTGTACTATGAGGTTGAAATTTTATATTTAAGATAAACACCCCGGGACCGGAAAAATAAGCTTTTAATCAAAATCGGCCAAAGAGTACTAGTACTTTACTTAGATGTGACTTTTTCAGTTTTTTCGATTTCTCTCAAAATTTGCTCCAACGATTTTTTTTTTTTTAAATTCAAAAATCAATTATTTTTTTAGATTCTCTATAAAATGTATATTCTCATTTTGCGATTGAAATCTTCTGAAGACCACTTTACTCTTGTATTTCATAGGGAAGATAGGAGAAATGGTTGCCATGGTAACAAAATATAAATATTTTCCCATTCTTATAAATTTTGCATCTGAATTCAAATGTACCATACTGTCGGGAACTAAATATATTTTCGACACGAAAAATCTGAGTGTGACAGCACAGTACACAACTTTCGATTACCGAAGGTAAGAGAAAGTTGTGTGCTATGCGACACACACCAGATTTTTTTTTTTTTTTAATAATAATAAATATAGGATTACCTGGGATTGTTTTAGGATACATTCTGGGTTACTCTGAGGATAACCTTTCATGGGAATTATTCCCTGAGGAAGCATCTTAAAGAGAGTTGTATAATTTTTTGCCATGAGGTGGATTTGAACTCGAGTTGTCTTACAATTCAGGATTAAAATCTTAATTGCTTTATACCGTCAGTGGAAAGAAATTTGACCCCAATTGGTAGTTTTATATAGTAATTAAATTTTATTAATAGATTGTCGTCTTATATAAGTAGGTCAAATCAACAGATGCTAACAACAATCTTTGCCAAGTCACGAAATTTTTCCTTAATCACGCACCTCTCTATTAATTTATGTTATGAATTAATCATTTATTTTTATTAGAACATGTTGAAGAAGTTGGAGCTTGAAATGATAATAAACTGATTTTACTATTAATAAACTATTGAATGAATGAACTTGCCGATTCTAATTATTTATTGGTTAGTGAACGTTCTATGCGGTAAAAAATCTTTTCAAAATATTTTAAATAATGGGGATTAAGATCAAAAAAGACCTGAGTACACTCAAAATTTACAAACTTTTTGGCATCCAGGCATTCTTATTTAAGCCATTTGGTATCCAAATGGCTTAAATAAAATCATCGGACTACTCGGTTTCCGGAACCCTCGACCCTTGGTATACAAGGCAGGCGCACTACCAACTACACCAAGTCCGAGGGAAATTTACAAACTTGATTTTGTATTTAAATTTTTTTTTCTTTTTTCTTTTGAAAGATTTAATAATTATAATCAATAGGCTGCAATGTTTCATAAGGAGAGAGAAATTGAACCAAATGCTTTCCAATGGGAAAATTTTGGGATTTTCAGCAAATTTTTGAGCTTTCCCATTTGAGGATTTAAGGATCCGAATATTTTTCCTAACTTCTCCATAACAAAACTTCATTTTGAATTTCCAACTGGGAGCTTGACAGACAGGCGAACACTCCGCAATTGTAAATACAATAATGAATAGATTACTTTTATAATTTTAAATTATTAAATTGTCAACGAATACTTGTATAGGGTGGTTCAAAAAGAGCGCCGGTCTTGAAATGGCTTGTAAATTTTTGATTGTCGGTTGATGCCATTGTTTTTGTTCGTTTCTATTTCCAGGAACATTACGTGTATCGTGAAAACGTTTTATCAGAATGGAATGATAGTTATGCAGCAAATTCCAGGCGACTTGAGCAATTCTAGCTAGGGTTTAATGAATCAGACTTTTGAAAAATTCTTTGAGACGGGTTCAACAGTAAACCTCAAAACACCTGATCGTCGTCGTTCTGGGGAGTGAGGAGAAGGGTGTATTGTTAAATCCGTCTCAAAGAATTTTTTTCAAGAGTCTGATTCATTCGCTACTTTATTACGCCCTAGAATCGCGCAAGTGGCTTGAAAGTTGCTGCATAACTTTATTCATTCGGATAAAAAACGTTTTCACAATGCAAAGTAAACTGCTCCATAGACACAGAATGCGAAAAATTCAAACTGCGTCAAAAATCGCAAGGTTCTTCGAAATAGAAACGAACCAAAATAATGTCACCAACTCGCTCCAACAATTTTTTTAAAATTCATAAATCAATTATTTTTTAGATGCTCTTTAATATGTATATTCTCATTTTGCCATTGAAATCTTCTACTTTACTCTTCGTACTCCATAGAAAAAGATAGGAGAATTGGTTGTTATGGTAACAAAATATAAATATAATAGAAAGAAGAAGAAACAGCACGAGAAAGATTAGTTGATTGGAGAGATCAGAAGGGGATTACTCGTAATTATTTGCAGATGGTAGTGCAGGAATAAAAAAATTCGAAGAATTTCTTATCGAGGATATTTATTTGGCATGACGACTGACATTGCAATTATTCAGTTTCGGTCAAGGTTGACCATCTTCAGGCCTGTAAACATATACGTGAATGAGTGCAAGAGTCTTAAACAATAACCATTGTCATTTAGTCAAAAAAAAATTTTTGAAAACTTTTACAAGCTTATACAAAACAAGATTTTTACAAAAAACATTTTTTACATGATCATCTCTAATTTTAAAATTGAAAAATTAGGATTAGACATTTTTATCACAGTTGTAAATGATTGTAATGGAGAAATCTAAATTAAATTTATTTTTTATATATTTGCAATATATTATTAATAAAATATATTATTAATAAAATTTGGCTTTTGGATGTGTATATATATACACTATGTTCACATAAGAAACATGAGGATATTGGTAAATGCAATTCAATAATATATTGCAAATATATAAAAAATAAATTTAATTTAGATTTCTCCATTATAATCATTTACAACTGTGATAAAATGTCTCAATCCTAATTTTTCAATTTTAAAATTAGAGATGATCATGTAAAAAATGATTTTTTGTAAAAATCTTGTTTTGACTTTCTATAAGCTTCCAAAAAATTTTTTAGAATAAATGACAATGGTTATGTTTAAGACTCTTGCACTCATTCACGCTATATGTTTACAGGCTGGAAGATGGTCATGACCGAAACTGAATAATTGCAATGTCAGTCGTCATGCCAAATAAATATCCTCGATAAAATTCTTCGAATTTTTTATTCCTGCACTACCATCTGCAAATAATTACGAGTAATCCTTCTGATCTCCCAATCAATAAATATAATATTTTCACATATAAATTTTACATCTTGAAAATCGAATGTACCGTACTGCCGGAAACTAAATGTCGACCCAAAAAATCTGGTGTGATAAGCACAGAACACAACTTTCGATTACTGAAGGTAAGAGAAAGTTGTGTGCTGACGCAGTCACACCAGGTGTTTTTATTCAAAACAAAATAACGATTAATAAATTTTTTCAATAAAAGTATTCTTATTATATTTTTCCAGAATGAAAGCCTTGATAGATGATGGAGTAGAGAGGGCGAGAGAGAAAGGAAGACGAGTCAAGTCAAATTAGGATTAATGCAAGGTAGAAAAATTCCCATAAAAAAGAAGAAGAGGAGAGATTAAACGATGCAAAAAAAAAAAAAAAAAGAGCCGAGCTATTTTCGAAATGTAATCAACCTAAATCATGGTGTGAGTGAGAGGTAAAGAGCGAGGAGAGGATAAAAAACTATTGGTAATCTTTCTCCTTACGTAAAATTTACTGATAAAGTCATTTATTGTTCTTAAAGTTCTCTCTCTAAAAAAAGGGGGTGTCAAGAGAGAAAGAGAGAGCGTGTGAAATCAGCCAAGCGAAAAGAAGAAAAAAAAGATTATTAAAGTTATTTATTCGTTTTCAGAATGGTGGACATGAAATGAAGTGAGATTGAGGCCTACATAAGATGAAAAAAAGTCATCAGTAATCGAATCGAACTGAATGGGGATCCATAACTTTTGAAAAAAAAAGATGATGTCACAAATCAAAACGAGAAAGAAGAACTCCCTTTTTATTTCTTTTCTATTAAATGGAGTCGCGTTCTTCAAAATTGACATTTTTATTAGAAAGAAAGAAAACAATGTCATATGATGTTGATATTATGAATATGCATATGAGAAAAAGAGTATTGAATTGTTGATATAGGGTGTCCATCATTTCTAAATTAAAAAAATCTGGTGTGACTGGTCGCACCAGATTTTTTAGTGTCGAGATATATTTAGCTTCAGACAGTAGGGTACATCTGAATTCAAGATGTAAAATTTATAAACGTGGGAAAATATGATTTATTCGCCGAGTAGAAAGAGAAAGAAGATAATGAGTGCAAGTGAGATAGAGATAGTCAATTAAAGGAGCTGGTTTTTGTCCATAGTCTAGGCAACATGGTTTCCAAACAATGAGTGACGTCATCCATTTTTCTCGGAAACAATTAGAGAAATTTTTTTTTTTTTTTTTTTTTTTTACAAAAAAAACATTCACACTTTTTTCTCATTCACACTCACACTCATACACACATTCACACAGTCTTTTCGGCAACTCAGGCCATTTAAGACTTTAGACGATAACCGTTATTGATAAATATACATATATGGGGTCCAGGCATTTTTATTTAAGTCATTTGGTATCCAATTGGCTTAAATAAAATCATCGGACTGCCTGGGGGTCCGAACCCTGCGACGTTTGGTATACGAGGTTAGCACGCTAACCTCTACGCACATGCCCCGAGGGCAATTAGAGAAATAAAATAAAAAGAAAAAATATTTTTTATTTTGTTACCATGGCAACCTTTTCTCCTATCTTTCCTATGAAGTACAAGAGTAAAGTGGTTTTCAGAAGATTTTAATGGCAAAATGAGAATATACATATCAAAGAGCATTTAAAAATAATTGATTTTCAGGATAGTTGAAAAGAAGAAGAAAATTCGCAGCTAATCATATTTCATTATTTTTATTCCCATTATGTTGACGTTTCATCCTCAGAACTAATGTGTACAACAAGAGCCTGGCGATGCGCGGAAAGGTTTGAGTTTTGCACTCACTCCGTGCCCCCCCAAATCACACTCCGTGACTTACACCATCGTCTCTCTTGACCCTCTTAATTTTCAATTGTATTTTAACTAATATAATTTATTCATATTCATATCTCTTCAAGTTTTATGAATGATATATGATTGAATTATATAATTTACACATATTTAACTCCCATTTGGCCCGGGAGCCGTGGCTCAGAGAGAAGACATTAGCTTCTCGCACCGGAGTCCCGGGTTCGCTTCCGTCCCAAGCGAGAAAAATTTATTTCATTTGATTTGACTACAAATCATTTGAAATAAATAGGGATGGGGTCTAAATGGCCTTAGATGGCGAAAAAGACCTTAAAAAAAAAAAACTCCCATTTGGTAACTATACAATTTTCTTAAAAATTCTTGTATATAGTTATAAGTACTTGTAAAAAATATATTCTAAAATATGCTTGTGCTCTAAGATGAAAAAATTTATAATTGATAATGTTTTTCCCGATACTAATCTATTTGTCTCTTGTTGTGTACATTAGTTCTGAGGATGATCGGAAAACGTCAACATAATGGGTATAAAAATAATGAAATATGACTAGCTGCGAATTTTCTTCTTCTTTTTCAGCTATCCTGAATGAACTACCAGCTATAAGCTCTACGTATCTACATAAATGATTTTTGAATTAAAAAAAAAAATCTGTGGAGCGAATTTTGCGAAAATTCGAAAAAAAAAAACTGAAAAAGTGCATCAGTAAAGGATTAGTACTCTTTGGTCGATTTTGTTCAAAAAGCTTCATGTCATGTCCCATGGGAGTGCCTAACTTAAATATAAAATTCCAACCTACTAGCTCAATTCCTTCGTGCTTTAAATTGAACCCAGACACACGCATTCAAATCAAATGGATACTAGTTGTATAAATAAATGTACCTGGGCCATATATATCATAATTAAAGATTATTGTATCACTTGAATGTCTCTATAGTCAAATATATCGAAAATACAAGAACAAAATTATATTCCTATTTCTAGTAAATGAACTAATCTTTATTTCTAGTTCCTTTTGCCCAAACAAATGCACTAATTGATTTTATTTTTATAGCGCCCTAGGGGGAGTTTTTTTTTTTTTTGCAGAATTTTTAAATTAATTAGAAAACGCAACCACCTCATTTAATTTCCAATCTAAATTAATCCAATGTTATGGAATTATTAATCGCCCTTAGGGACCTTTAATTAAACTAATAAATAATTATTCCTCTGAGAATTTAATTTTAAAAAATGTAAACGTGTACTTTAATTATAGGTTAATAATCTGTTTCAAGTTTGCTCAAGTGATTATTGACTCTAATTCTGATTTTTAATGTTTTTAAAACTTTTTCAAGAATGTATTCATAATTATCTTATGATAGGATAATTTAGTAAAATCATATTTGGCGACGAGCAAAATGTCAATTAAGTTAGAGAAATTTGATCCAAGTACAGAAACTTGGGGTTGAAGATTGTCTGTTTGCAAATAAAATTGTAAATTCAACGAAGAATGCAAAAGAACTTTATACTTCGAGTAACTGAGATTACTTTATATAATAAACTAGTCGCAAAGCCGGCCCTGGGCGAATCAAGCTTTGCCAGTTTAGGATATTTCTTGTTGCAATGCGAGTGTTCAGGGAAGGCTCGAGTTCAAGCGAGGGTACCGACTGGGGACTGGAAAAGTCTCTATATATGACTGCTCTCTTTTTTGTTCAACTGGTTGCGTAGCTCCTCACACAGCCCTAGTCGTATACCAGAAAAGCTGGCACTCAGAACTACTAACTTCTATTCTAATTCCCATATATTGAGGAAATTTGATTACTCCGTTACTCCCTGGTTCATGTATTTGTGCGTCGGCATCGAGCTCTTGGACAAAACATTTTGCTCGATCGGTGTGCGTTGGCTTCGAGCAAAACGTTTTGTTCGCAAACGTTTTGCTCGATTGGTGTGCGTTCAGCCTTTAAAGAACTTAGTTCCAAAAACTTTATATTTTGTTGCCGACGTTTCTAGAGCTAATCGCACTCATCCTCGAGTCAGAATAAGTATAGATCAGCGGTCGGGGAACCGGGGCAAATATACCCCAAATGGGGTGAAAATGAAATTTTTGGGGGTAAAAAGTATATATTTTTAATTTGCTATTTTATAAACCTGTTAGTATTTAATATGAAAGATGCTAAAAAGAGGCGATTTCGTTTTTTTTTTTTTTTGGTCTTCGCCATGGGGTAATAAATCAACTTACACAAAAATATTTTGGGGTAATGATTAAAAAAAAAAAGTTCCCCGACCGCTGGTATAGATGGTATGGTACTGCATGTTAGTTTTCATGTTGGGACATGTTCATATTAATTTGTATCGTCATGTGAGCCAACTATTCAGAATTCACCATTTGCTTTTTGGATGCAGTTCCAGTCGCATGGTTTGTTGTCAATCACCTCTCTAGGTTCTCTGGATAAATTTATATGAATTTTCAAAGTAAAGTAAAGTCCTTTTGAAACACCCCATATAAAGTTTTTTATTATACCTAGCCACTTTTTCCAAGCTCCGGGTCCATTCTTCTATTTAAATATCTTCAGCTATCCATCAAGTGATTATATCAACTATATTGTAATTATAAACGAAAATCGTAACTTACTTCATTGATGTCAATCAATTTGCGAAAGGCATTGGTATTCATCGACCCCCGCGGGCTTTGACGGTCCCTGCTCTAAGCTATTTGAGAATCGGCGCCCTTTTTTAGTTCATGTCGGTGACAAATAGAATTTTCAGATCCACTTGCTCATGCACTAACAAGTACAAATCCAAAAACTGTTCTTGACTCATTAAATATTTAAAAAAATAAATTAAAATCCCATCAGGATAGATGAAATAACAATGAACTTGTTATTTTTTTAAGGCGTTATAAAAAAAATAAAAAAAATGACATATAAAGTTTCATTTGAACATTTTTTTTCCTTCAAGTAATGTGAAATTTTATTATTATCTAAATAGAGTAGAGAGAGAGAGGCCTATAGGGATATTTTATTACACTCTAAAATAAGGTCAACAAACTTAGGTTCGTAAAGAGTTGGATTTTTATTTTAACGTTACGTTCTTTTGAGTTTTTTTTTTTCGGTGACTTGAATTTTGATTCCTTTATAAGGCCGTAAAATAAAAATAAAAAAAAAAAAGGAGAGAAAAAGAGAATCATGATAATTAAATATTTAAGTTTTTATGAAAAATTAAAATTTGTGAATTGAATTTCATAAATGGATAGCATAAGCATTTTAATACCAATGAGTCTTGCATTTATAAGATTATTAAATATCAAGGGAATTTATTTTTTATGTAGACCTATTAAATTCATAAAGCACTAAGAATATTAAATATTATTATTCGGGCCGTTCGCTTCGGGGGCCTCCTTCCAACTGCGGCGGACCATCGCCTTTCTTTAATTATGTGGCGCAATAAATATCATATTACATATTTATATAGGTAAGAGAAACAAAAAAATTGTCATTGTTGGCTTATCTGTTAAAATAATATTATATTCTTTTATTTATACCTCTCTGGGTGAGTCAAAGGAAAAGGAAATTTAATTACATAAAAAATTTTATTATTTTTAATTTGAGGGATCTAATTAATATTAAAAGTAATTGGATTTAATAGATCCTAATGTTTTCCAATGAGAAAATTTAGGAATTTTATGAGCCTCCCCATTCGGGGATTTGGGAAAGCTAGTATTTTTGCTAAACTCTCCTTAACGAGGGATGGAGATATCAGCCAAATTGGAATGCTCGAGGTTCAATAAAACTTCCAGAATAAGACGTTTACCGTCTGAATTTATTTGGCCATCTTCAGTTTTTAGAAATTATACACATATCGCAAAGCGCAAAATATTTGCTTCAAACAAAATTATATCGTTCCTGTTCTCAAGATCAGTGATACCTAAGATCGTAATTTTATATGAAGCAAATAAATCTTATTATTGACAAATCCTGGTTCAATTACAAGTGCGCTTTGAACCCTCGGGGCTTGGTGTAGTTGGTAGCGTGCCTACCTTCTATACCGAACGTCGCGGGTTCGGACCCCAGGCAGTTCGATGATTTTATTTAAGGCACTTGGATACAAAATGGCTTAAATAAGAATGCCTGGACCCCCCAATAAGATATATTAAACATACGAGTATCATTAAAAGTCTTAAATGGCCTCAGTTGCCGAAAAGACTGTGCGAATGAGAAAAAAGTGTAGATGTTTAAAAAAAAGAAAATAAAAAAATCTGGTGTGACAAGCACAGAATACAACTTTCGATTACCGAAGGTAAGAGAAAGTTGTGTACGTGCTGTCACACCAGATTTTGTGTCGACATATAGTTAGTTCCCGACAGTAAGGAACATTTGAATTCAGATGTAAAATTTATAAGTATGGGAAAATATTTATATTTTGTTACCATGGCAACCATTTCTCCTATCTTCCCTATGAAATACAAGAGTAAAGTGGTCTTCAGAAGATTTCAATCGCAAAATGAGAATATACATTTAAAGAGCATCTAAAAAATAATTGATTTTTGAATTTAAAAAAAAATCGTTGGAGCAAATTTTGAGAAAATCGAAAAAAACTGAAAAAGTACATCAATAAAGTACTAGTAATCTTTGGCCGATTTTGATTAAAGCTTATTTTCCGGTCCCGGGGGTGTTTAACTTAAATATAGAATTTCAACCTCGTAGCTCAATTCCTTCATGCTTAAAATTGAACACACACCCACCCACACCCCCCACAGACAGACCATGTCGCGAAAACCGCTTTTTGGATTCAGGGGACCTCAAAACGTGAAGATCCATCAAAATCTCGACATCGAATTTTTGACATGAATCCAATACTTTCTCTCTCTATATATATATTACATATATACATAGGTAAGAGAAAGTAAAATGTATGCTTTGAGATATGTGTATCCATTATAATCACAGTACAGATCCAACTTCGAGAAAGTCCTATATAAGTGCAAAATTTTATTTCGAAATTCCAACGAGAAATTGGATAAATAGACAGGCGGGAGAACAATAGGGTGGGTCTGTCACTTATTTTCGGAGTGAATTGAAATAGCCGGCAAAAATGCACCTTTTCCATGGCCAACCCACTGGACATTTGGGATATAAATTTTTTTCAAATTCGACAATATCTTCTGAGAGATTTTTTACCACAAAGTTTCGAAATTTCGATTGAAAATCCATTGTCATTAGGTTGGTTGGGTTATAAGCGACCATATTTTTGGATAATGAAATGCCACTTGCGATGAAACTGTAAATTCCAACCCCAAAATGCCAGTTATATGCCCCTGGAAGGGCCAGAGATGCCTCCTCTGGGGCAAATTAAGTATAATTAAGCGCCCAGAAGATGCATCTCTGGCCCTTCAAGGCGCTCCGCCCGCCTTTGGGGCTAGAATGTCAGTTTGACATCTCATTTATCCAAAAATATGGCCACTTGGTCTTTTATAACCCAACTAAACTTAATGACAATTTTGGAATTTAACTCAGAAATTTCCTAAGATTGAGGTAAAAATTCTCACAGAAGATATTGTCCGATTTAAAAAAAAAAATTTATATTTGTAATGTCCCAAGTGGGTTGGTCACTTTACCGGCTATTTCATTTCACTCCGAAAAAAAACGACCCACCTTAGTGTACACTCCATATAATTATACACAGTATATAGATTCATTATTATAGTTTTTGAAACCAAAATATCCCCCCATTGAGATGAGTAATAGCAAAAATTGTTTGCACTTACTATTAATTAATTAAATTATAATTAATTTAGCAACGCAAAGATCAACTTGGACCTCTGTGCTTTTCATGCTAATTGATATCCATTAGTCTAGTTTTGTTTATATTGAAATATTAATATAACTAGCAGCGACGCTCATCTTCTGTTCCCATGAGAGTATAGGGACAAACGTCTTCCCTTAATTTCTTGGACAAAAAATATACACATAGGAATCAAGGGCGGAGTAAAGGAGTAGAGATTACAGTCACTAGCGGTCCCAGGGGGGCCCAGAAGGCCCCCCATTGGAGAGACCAAAAATTCAAGGATTTTATTGAATATTTTAAAAATAGACAAAAATTTCTCACATTTTCCATAGGATACCTAAATACGGAAATTCTGCAATTCCTAATTTTCAAAAATTTTCCCATACCCCCTAGATCCCCTGAAGTCGTCTGTCCGGATCTGGCCTCAATAAATCATGGTAATCTAACCCTAAATCATGAATATTATTCATGATATTTCAGTATATTTGGTCATTTTTCAAAAATGATAAATTTTTACTTTTGACTTTGTCATGTTTTCTTTTAAGCCGACGATATATATACTTTTTTTAGCTAGCATATTATAAAATTTGCAAACCAATACAGTTCTTTATTAATGTAAATTTGAATCCGGAACTAAATAAATATCACCCCTATTACCCCACCACTCTTCTGGTGTGTGCCACTGCCTCTTCACTAGGGTGGTGCAAAAAAACCGACTAATTTTTTTTTCTCGTTATGGTAAAATTTTATAGACGACAAAAAATACGTTTCTCAAATTTTCAACTTAAAATATTTAAAAACAACATCCTGGCAAATTTGCTATCTTAAAAGATATATTGACTGCCTAATGAACAGCTCTTTTTGAGCGTTGGTTGAAAAAGGAACATCTTCTTCAAACAAGGCTCTACCTAGTTAAAATATTAATTTTTAAAGGTCGCTCAAAATTTTTTCTTATTTGTCAGAGCATAGTTTTCAATGTTTTCGAGCGACCTTTAAATATTGAAAACATCGAAAGCAATGCAGCAAAAACTAAAAAAAATTTTGAGCAACCTTTAAAAATTAATATTTCAAGTTGAAAATTTGAGAAACTATTTTTTGCCGATTATGAAATCCGACCATAACGAGAAAAAAATTAAAAAAAGAAAAAAAATCGATTTGTTTATTTCTATTTTTGATGTGACACCTGTTTTAATATGATTATCTGTAGGTTACTAAGTAGTTTCCTTCAGGTGTTTTCTAGCAGGATGGAGGCGCTGGAGAGGAGAATTACTTTTTAATCAAACTCCACCATCCTGCTAGAAAACACCTGAAGGAAACTACTTAGTAACCCACAGATAAAAAATCGATTTTTGAGGAATTTGGAAATTTTTAAAAATTTTGATTGACCGAGAAAATTTTTTTTTTTTTTAATTCATCTTTGGAGAGGTCTCTTAAAACATGATAAACTAATAATAAATAATTGAATATTTGTTATAGCTGTAGTATTATGTTCAAGATGATAAGGAATAATTTCCAAAGAAGTATACAGCTAATTTTATTTCATTTAATTTTAATAAAAATTCTTAATCACTTGCTGACGTTTCGGTTCGGGTTTGAACCATCATCGGAGCTGTGATTTTGTCTTTATGTTTTAAACAATACATTCAAATTAAAAACATAAAGACAAAATCACAGCTTGATGACTAAAACGTCAGCAAGTGATTAAGAATTTTTATTAAAATTAAATGAAATAAAATTAGCTGCATTATTCTTTGGAAATTATTCCTTATCATCTTGATAATAATAAATATTGTCTTACGAGATTGAAAAAATCTGGTATAACTGTCGCACAGCACACAACTTTCTCTTACCTTCGGTAATCGGAAAGTAATGTACTGTGCTTGTCACACCAGATTTTTTGATTGTCGACATGTATTTAGTTCCCGGGCAGTAGGGAATATTTGAATTCAGATGTAAATTTATAAGTATGGGAAAATATTTATATTTTGTTACCATGGCTACCATTTCTCCTATCTTTTCTATGGAGTGCAAGAGTAAAGTGGTCTTCAAAACAATTTTGAGGGGCAAAACGAGAATATACATTTGAAAGAGCATCTAAAAAATAATTGATTTTTAATTTTAATCAAAATCGTTAGAGCGAATTTTGAGAAAATCGAAAAAAACTGAAAAGTAGCATCAGTAAAGTGCATTAGTACTCTTTGGCCGATTTTGATTAAAAAAGCTTATTTTTCCTGGTCCCGGGGGGTGTTTAACTTATATAAAAATTTCAGCCTCATAGCTCAATTCCTTCATGCTTAAAAGTGAACACAGACACACACACACACACACACACACACACACACACACACCACACACACACAGACAGACTAGATGTCAGCGAAAACCACTTTTGGATCCAGGGGACCTCAAACCGTAAAGATCCATCAAAATCTCGACATCGAATTTTTGACATGAAACCAATACTTTCTCTCTATATATATCTTAACATATATATATAGAGGTAAGAAAGTAAAAAATTGGTCATTTTTTGCGAGCTTAAATGAATAAAAAAAATTAGCCCCGCCCCCTCTTGACAAAATCCCGGGACCGCCACTGATTACAGTTTCTTTGAAATTTTCCCCTGTCTCTGTATTAGTATAAATAATAGGAGGGGTAATTATTAAGTATTAAAAAAATATAATATTTATATTATAGGGGGTAATTTTTTTTTAGCTAAATTCTACATTTCATTTTAGAACAACTCTTGAGTGAAGTGTACTTGAGAAAAACATTTTTTTTTTTTTATTTCACTCTCCATATGAATTCTGATTAATAAATCGATTTAACCAGGAAAAACTAAATGAATGAAGAGAGAGAAAGCGCAAAGTGCCTGCTTTGAGGAGGAGGAGGAGGGAAGGAGGAGTAGCTACTACTAGTGACGTCAAGAGCGGAGGGGATCGATCTCTGGGAGGCAGGCTACTGCTAGTACTGCTTTTCAAAAGGAGACGTGTCTTGCACGTGGGACGAACGAACGAACGAACGAAGAAGCAGCATCCATTCCTCTTTCTCTTGGTTCTGGACCCAATCCCAGCACTTTCACTCCCTCTCCTCTTGGGTACCATCAACTCAACTCAACCAAGCCAATAGAATTTTTCCCACAAAACCAACCGCAACGCTTTCGCTTAAAATGTCGTCTATCAATGCATAAAAAAAAAAAATTCAATATGTAGCCTATAATAATTCATGGCTATGATATCCTTTATTCTTATAGATATCTATATACAATAAAATGGAATGTTTCTATTTTATTATATGCTAGGGCCTTGAAAAATTTAATATATAGATAATAATAGGGTGTATAGGGTGTATAGGGGTATATCATCCAAGTAATTTTCCTTCATATTTAATCATATATATTGGAAAAAATTGATTTGGGAATGTACAGCGAGGGTCAATATTAAGTCCCTCCCATGAGTTTTCTACTTGTGATTATTTCATTGTTTTTATAAAAGAAAATGAAAATCCACATTGGAATCTAAGTTTGAACCATTAAAGTTTCCATTAAAAAATATCTAATATTTTTTTAAAAACAATGAAATAATCACAAGTACGGTACATTCGAATTTCAAGATGAAAAATTGCCCTCGGGGCATGGCGTAGAGGTTAGCGTGCTAACCTCATATACCAAACGTCGCGGGTTCGGACCCCAGGCAGTCCGATGATTTTATTTAAGCCATCTGGATACCAAATGGCTTAAATAAGAATGCCTGGACCCCATATATATATAAATTAATCAATAACGGATATCGTTTAAAGTCTTAAATGGCCTGAGTTGCCGAAAAGACTGTGTGAATGTGTGTGTGAGTGTGAGTGTGAATGAGAAAAAAGTGTGAATGTTTTTTTTTAAAAAAAAAAAAAAAAAGATGAAAAATTTATAAATATGAGAAAATATTTATATTTTGTTACCATGGCAACCATTTCTCCTATCTTTCCTATGAAATACAAGAGTAAAGTGGTCTTTAGAAGATTTCAATTGCAAAATGAGATTATAC